>WYDI02010997.1:0-15484 GCA_009867235.2 Psittacus erithacus | reverse complement strand
CATCTCAGTCTCCCCTCTGGCAGGTTAAAGCCATTCCCCTTGGCCTGGCCCTACAGGCCCTTGTCCAAAGCCCCTCTTCAGCTTTGCTGTCAGACCCTTTAGAAATTGGAAGGATTTGCAAGTAAGTGATGCATCATTTAAAGCCAGTATATACAACACTAGGCAAGTGTTCCCAACTCTCTGTGCATGAGAAAGCTCCCAGTGAAATCAGTAGGGAACTTGGAGGTTCCAGCCATGAGTATTTTCACATTCCTCTAATTGGGGATGCACTGAGATGGAGCTGGAGTGGTTGAAACTGCAGAGAAGAGTTGGAGATGTGTTTCTGTCCCCAGTGCCCACATGAGGGGATGATGGTGGTGTTCAGGCACACAGTTAAGGTAACAGCACACAGGCCATGCAGTTTATCTCCACAGGAGCCATGGAGCTCAAGAGTGCAGCCAGAGGTTTAAACAAGTGAAAAATGCTGTGACTAGTTATGATCATACACCCCCCAGGGGCTTCAAAGGGTTCTGGAAGCCCCAGAAAATGGGCACCTGAAGAATGTGGCCAAATTGCATTTTCAGACCCACTACTGCTACCGATGGGTTGGAGGTTCCCAAGGAAGCCTGGGAGCAGCAGAGAGCCCAGCACTGTGCAAAGACAACAGCCCTCACACCTTACAGCCCAGGTAGCAAATGTTAATCTGGACGTTCTGCAGAGACACTTCTTTGCCCACTGGCTGGCCAAGCAAAGTGCTGAGCAGGAACAGGGAGGAGATCTTCTTCCATGGACGTCCTGGGGTATTGACCACCAATGAGGGGCAGGATGATGGCGACAGGCACTGAATTGAAGCAGCAAGCCTCAAACATCACCCCATTCATTCTGAATTCAGGGGAAGTAAGTGGTAATTTCTGCAAGCCCAGGAATGAAACCCAACTTTGCTACAGAAGGAGAAGCAAGGTGACCACTCAAAGCTCTTTTCACGACAGAGAGGTCTCCCCTTACCTATGCAGCTGGGCTGGGTCCCACTCCACGTCCCATCGGACTGGCAGAACCTCCGGGCTGATCCCACCAGCACGAGCGGGGCTATGCAGGAGAAGGACACGGAGGAGCGGTACGTGAAGCCTCTGTCCTCCCTCCGGCCCTGAGCAGGTATCCCTGGATCACCGCAGAACACAGCTGCAACAGGCAGAGACAAGCGGATTGCGCTGAACCTCCCAACCAAGCAATGTTAATAAGCTAAGGATGGGTCTATTAATGGTTCAAACCTTACCACTCCCTGCCATCAAGCTCTGTGATTGACTAGGGGATTAGCAGCGGCGGAAGGCATTGCTGGCTACTTTCCTTGTAATTCTCCCTTTTTGTCAATCGCTGTTCATTAATTTCCACCTTCTTCCCCATCTTTTTTCTTTCTTTTTTTCCCTAACAGCATGCTTAGCTTTAAAACGTATCTCTAATTGCACAATGTCAAATTACTGGAGGGTTCCATGTCACACAGAAAGCCCATGGATCCACGGAAAGGTGCAAGGAACACAGTGAGGGCTTTGTATGATTTAACATGAAAATGGCTATTACGCAGTTGCCAGCCATTCAGCCTAGAGAAGAAACTCAAATCTGCCTTTCTCATCACAAGACATTTAACTATTTGTTTTGCATTAGCTATTGTATCAAGCACACAGGTTTCACCCAGCCAAAGCTCCGCCTTCACGAAACATTCCCAACTTCTGCTGCAACAACACAGTGCCTTTTGCCAAAGTTCTTCCTCCTATGGCCTTTGGCACTTTCAAGAGCTGTGACTGCAGAAGACTCATCACCGGGGAGATACATGGACAAACAATGAGTTGTAAAGATGCCTGGTGGAGAGGAACATGCAGGATGGAAACCAGAGATGTCAAAGGAGAGCAACCAACTGGGTTTAAAGAGCACTACTGCACCCAATTCATGCATGAACATGTTGGTGGCTGCCTACTCACGGAAGCACTGAGGGATCTCCCCGCTCCATGTCCCGTTCCCCTCGCAGGTCAGCACGGCAGGCAGGGAGAGCTGATACCCCTCCAGGCAGGCATAGCTCACACTGGAGCCCCAGCTGAAGTCCGAGCCCACCACTTTCCCATTGGGAATGGCTTGTGGGGATTTGCAGGTGATAGCTGAATGAAAACCAAAACCACATCAGTTCTTGTGCCTTCTCAGCATTGTTATTTCCATTAACAAGCAAACCCACCTAGGATCAAAGTTATATCCTGCTCTCAGGATGAGAGCATCACCTGGGATTGGCCTAGCAGGGGCTGAACAAACTTGTGCGTGCAACTGTAAACCCCATGATTTTACTTTGAAGTCTGGACTTAACCACATCCCAAATCTCCAAGTCAGATTCCTGAGTCAGTGCTCATTTCAAGGCAAGAATCTACTCTGACTCAGTGTGAAAACTCATCTACGATTCCCTGGAAGATGCATACATTTTGGACAACCTGGCTGAGCTTCAGATGAGCAGCTGAGTCAACAACCCGTCTGTATTTCATCTGCTCTAGGGTGTGCTAAGATGACATTTCTGCAGCACTTTGCATTTTAGCTCAAGGGAACACTGGGAAAGATGCTAAGCTCATGCAAATTGGCCTGGCCTTCAAATGAGACTCTGGCCACATTCTGTGTTATTCCTGCAACATTAGCTCAGTGGAGAGGATGAAAGAGGAATGTAAGAATTGCTCTTTACAGCCTCTGGAGTGTATTTGGAAGTTTCTATGTGGTCTGTATTTATATCAGAATCATGACAGGTGAATTTTCCAGGCTGCCAAAGAAGTAGGGAGATGCTGCTACAAGTCTTATCTACACAACAGATCCAGCCTGTCCTGCCACTGCTCTGTTATTTCCATTTCCTATCGCTGAACTACAGAGGCAATCTCAGAACTGAGAAATAATGAAAGGAGTTGGAAGAAACAATCTGCAGACTTCTGGAGGATGCCACAAAGTGCCTGCTTGCAAAACACACTCTTTCACCTGAGTTTGATCGGGGTTTTAGCACAAAGTAAGTCACTTTGCTCTCCGTGCTTCACTTTCCCTTCTCTACTACAAGGATAACAGCAGTTCCTCCCCCCAAGGCACATTGTGATTATTGATAGACCTAAAGGTAGCAAGGTGCTCATGCTATGTTGATGAAATTGTGCAAGGGCCATGAACACATGGGATAGACTGAATGACAAGACCAAGAAACTCCCAGGTGGGCTCCAGGCACACTGCTGCCTATTACCTTGTTCCAAGTCGCAAAAAGTTTGTGGCCTGTAAAACTTGTATCCTCTGATATTTAAAGCAACCAATCTTACCCTTGCAGGCAGGTTTGGTGCCATTCCAGGTTCGATCTTTCGTGCAGGTTAGAGAGGATGCCCTGTCTGACTCCATCATATACCCAGGTGTGCACTGGAACACCACGGTCTTATTGTAGGTGAAATCACTGCCCAGCCTAATGCCGTTGGCTGGCACACCAGGGTCACCACAGTTGATCACTGCCAAAGAAAAAGAAGTATTTCTGGCTGATCATCCCTTGTCTCACACTTCTGAGATCTGCAGTAAGTACAAACCTGATGGTCCTGAGTGTTTCAATGCAGGATGTAACCCACTCATCATGGAGAAGGAAGCATTTGCGGCACAGAGGATGTGGAGAGTGGCACTAGCTATGGAGCAGGCTGGGCTACGGCATAGGGAGAAAACTATTTCTACTCAGTGGAGCAAAAAGTGGTCTTAATGGCACATGAAGTCCTTGCAAGATGAAGTATTGACGCACATGAAACATTAAAGAAAACCTGGGTCAGATCTGGGCTAGGTGGAAGGCAGTTTGCCCATGGCACCCCTCTCTCTGCCCTAGTTACTGTCTCTTGTGTAAGACCACATTTCCCATCACCCACGTTCCTGCTGCAGGCACCTGTGGGTGGGAGCCGTGAGGAACACAACACGTTCCCTGGGGGCTCTGAGCAGAGGCTCTGCCCACACGTGTCCCAGTGCCAGCAGGCAGGAGCGCTCACGTTCAGCAGCAGCCCCGCAGAGCCCCTCCAAGCAGGCTGACATTTACTCATGAAGTTATTACAGAGCTCCCTTCATGCAACTGGAAAATAACAAACCCAAAGCAAGAGCTTTCCATTAGGTACTTGCAGAGGCTCCAGGCTGAGGCAGTTTTAGCTGCTGTTAAGACAGTTTAACAGAGCTCCTATCACACACACGTGTGTGCGTGCATCTACAGCGAGCATCCAATATGCCTTGACAAGCCATCCCTGGAGCCTGGCAGCACCATTCATCTCATCTTCCAGGAATCCATCCCAGTGCTCACCTGTACACTCCGGACTGGTCCCAGTCCACGTCCCGTTCACCGTGCAGTGCCTGCTCAGCACTCCCGTGGAGTAGTAGCCTTCCCGGCACTGATAGATAATGGAGCTGGAGAAGACCAGGCCGTCATTAAATATAACCCTGGCGTTGCTGGGGGTTCCTGGATTCCCACAGGATATCACTAGAAAACAAAATGGTGAAGTCGTAAAACACCCCCAAAGCAAACGACAAGGCTTTCACCCTACAATGGACTGCTCTCAATCAAAGTGAGATTAGCTGCAAAGCCCCTGGATCAGCTCAGACAGAACAGGCTATTCCATGGAAAATCAGCTGTCAGTCCAACAGGATCCTAAACACCACTGGCCAGCCTGGAGCAGGGCTCTGCTTTGGCAGGCAGCAAGTCTCAAAGCTCCGTGCACCATCGTGGCCAGGGGACTGAAATCAGAACTCCATGCCTGCAGCCGGTCAGCCCCAAAGCACCAGCCCTGCTCCTCTCCTGCATGGATCCTGCAGCTCACCACCAAGCAGCTTGGAAGTGACCTCTTCCTGCTCCTTCAGGCTACAGGAAGAACTTGTGCCCACTTTTTCCAAGGCCTTATCCCAGCTCTCAATCTCACATCTGGTCCTAAAGCTTCATAAAGCAGGTGGGGGCCGAGCCTGGAGTCCTTGCATCTTCCAGGAGTTTGGAAGCCTGGATCCCAGTGAGCCACTTTGCCTCTGGCCCCTTCACAAAGCCAACAGCTTTATAAAATTCAAAGGACTGGAAGCAGGAAGGGAGCCTGATGCTCTCCCACTGTGGCACTGCTCACTGCCCAGCTATATCCAATTATGCTTTCAGAGGAGGAAGAATGTTGTGGGAATACAATTACAGGTTTGTCAGCGCCCAAGTTTTATGCCTAAAGTACCTCAGCACCACAGCAATAAAAAGGCATGGGAGTGAATGGCGATGCACAAAGCCCTGTCATGACAAAATAAGCACCTGCAATAATTGCACCCAGCCCTCATTTACTCTGAAATTACAGGACACAGAAGAAAATGACATGAATCGAGGAAAGGCTTAAACCACACATCCCAGCTCTTTGATGAGGAAATTCCAATCCCACCCCTCCCCAGCAACATGCCACAACCCCTGCGGAGCATCGCTCTGTGCATACACAGTGACCCATCCCTGCCACACACCCTGCAATATTCCCAGCTATGCTCCATGGGGAAATGCAACTTCATGCCACAGCAGGAAAGCAATGAGCACAGGCCACCAACGCAAGGAGAGTCGTCTTCTGCCTTGTTGCTTAGTTTGCTGACAGCCTGTTAACAGAGGAGCTTGTTGCAGGCATATCTGTCTGACAGGAGGAAGCTAATAACCATTCTGGACTGCGTGCACAGCAGCTCTGCGTGGCTCTACCATCATCCGAGGTACGCTCTTGTTATGGATCTCTCCTGCAGCCAACGTCTCTGTGATACACGGTGTCATTTCCAAGAGATGCCGGGATAAAAGTCAGAGTCTATCCACTCACAAAAAGCTTTAAATTACTGTTTCACTGCCTGCCCATACGTTCCCTCCTGCCCAACCTCCCCCTTTGTGCATGGGGCCAAACACACGCAGATGACCCGAAAGTATGATTTTTGTGACTAGAGAGACTCTTGGGAATGGTTTAATTGCAATGTGCACCAGCTGCGACCTGCACAGGCGAGGTATAAAGGCAGCCATAAATGTAAGGACGAAAGGTTTGAACTTTTAAAATCGTAATTTAAATATAAATAGGATTTAATCACGCAAGTGAGCAATAAGGGGGTAAATAATTCTCCTTGGCTTCAGTGGGGGATGTAAAATGAATCAAGCCTCAAGAAAAGTGGATTTAGCTCTGGTTTTTGAACAGGGCATAAACCCTCAAGAGCCTGAAGTCCCAGAGCCATACCCACTCCCACCTCCTTACGAATCTCAAACCCAATCACATTTAAACCAAAGTCAAAATTGAAGAAAATGACATGAAAATCAGCAGCATCAGATGGGGATTTCTGCAGTTGCTGCTGCTTTACCAGGGCAGTGCTGCAGGAGCGATGCTCAGCTGAACTGACTGATGTGATGGGGGAGGTTGGACTCTCCACTGCAGCAGGGAGTGCACAGAGTGCTGAGACCCAGCCCACCCCATCCCCTCACCCAGGGCTTGGATTCTGCCACGTTGCAGAAGACCCAACAGACAAACCGAGGGGGACCAGACATTTCACACCCCAGCCAGCACACACATCCCCAGCCGCGCCAAAGACCCAAGACAGTCTGTAGTGCACCAGCACAGACCTCTGGCAGGCTATGGTGCACCACCAGGCACTCCTACAGTGCCAAAACCCACTGAGCTATTTCAGGCATCCCTGGGACTTAAGAGATTGCTATAGAACTCCCCATCGAGGACAGCTGGAGCTGCTCCCTGTGATCCCGATGTTGCTGGGGGGAAGCTGGGAAGCTACAAAGTGGTCTCTGCTATATAAAACATCACAAGGCTCAGAGGTGCTCCAGAGCTCAGCAATAATTCATTTCATTCCAGTCCACACAGCCTTTTTCCTGAGAAAGCTCATTAAGATTCGCCTCTTGCCATCCTTTGCTTTTTTCCTACATGTTTTATAGTGAGAAGCTGCTGGGAGCAGGGAAGTTCTTTGGGCCCTGCTCAGCTCAGAGCCAGTGATGCTCAGGGTATGGTGAGATGAGGCCACTGAGCTCCCCCCATTATCCACAGCAGATTCATCCAGAGCAGGGCAAGGGGCAAGTGCTGTTACCCACTCTACACTTTCGGTTCCCCCAGCCCTGCCCAGCAAAATCCTCCCTGAACACCACGTGAGGGGCTTGTTTCAGGGCCCTTCTTCCACCCACCACCAAGAGAAGGCACATTTCTGCAAGGAGCAGCAAGCCCTGCTCCTCAGGAACTGCAGCAGGGAAAAGCTGAGGGCTCATGACTGCTATCAGTGCACGTCTGACTGCGCTCCAGGCGTGTGTGATACAGTGTCCTCTGCACGCTCCCCTCCTCTGGCCTAATCTTTATTACCAGTGGTACTTCTCTGGGGCTCTGCTGCCATCTGAAACACTCTCGTAATGATGTCTGACACATCAGGCACCACCTCCTGCTGGAGTAAGACACAGCTGAGAGCCTTTGGAGTTTCAAAGCCTTTGCTTCAGGGCTGGTAATTTCCATGCTGTTTAACTTAACCAGTACTCGTAACCCACCTAACTATGCAGACAGAGAAAGGAAAAAGCAGCTTAGACACAAATCCCAGCCTTGCCACCCTCCCGTGTCCTCAGCAGTCAAATGGGAACAGGGCAAAACTCAGATTCTTTTCAGTGTTATCACTTAAAACAAGCACAGTTCTGTCTGCTGAAGCTGCCAAAGAGCAGCCAGAGCCCCATCTTATCCCATCTCATTTTGGATGCTGTTTTAGTTCGCTTGGAGAAACAATAAACATGATAAAAGCAAACACTCTGCTCAAGTTCTAAGAGAAGGAGGGAGCACAGCAGAGTACAACTGATGAGCCGCGCTCCTGCACTGCTCCTCAGTGAACACAGATGGGCATCAGGAAGAAGGAGAAAGAAGGAAAAAAGCATCTAAAATTTCATTTACACTTTAAAAGCTTGCTGGAAATTAAAACAAATGAGGCCTGAAACCTGTGATTTTGAAAAGCCAGGGAAGCTGCTCTTACTGAGGACAACAAAACCAGAGCTATAAACCAGACCGGAGCAGGAGTCCTAGGAGTCCCTGCAATTAATTTACTTCCAAACCATTTATACGCTTTGGAAAAATCAGTTGTGACTTCTGCCTGCCTGCCTATCCCTTTGGTTTGCTTCACAAATGTTCTAGTGGGTAAAGGCATTGGGATTAAGAGCCCACAAGTGTCAAAGTGACCCTCCAACAAGTCTGGCGCTCCCATCTGCACGGTCAGAGCCGGGCTGGTCCTGGTGCAGGAAGAGATGCTCAAACATCAGCCACTTGACTTAGAAGTCAAGCAGGAGCTTTGTGGCTGAAGCTCTTAGAGCAGCGCTCTCTCTGCAGTGGGGAGAGCAGCTCCTCTCTCCTGCCCTTCTCTTTATGCTGTGGGCTTTGCACCATGTCCTCTGCCTGCCTCTGCTCCTCAGCAGTGGGTCTGTGTCGGGGCTGAGCCCCTCTATGCTCATCCAGCAGCTAATCTGCAGAGCAGCTTGCACCGAACCCCCTGGGCAGGTGAGTGCCAGTGACCTGTGAAGCCCCATCAGGCCTGATTTACCTCAAACAAGAGCAGCAAACAAGTGGCTGAGTCACAGACCTAAGGCACCACAGAGGTGCTGAGTGGCTCCCGGGCTGTGCCGGAGCTTTTCCATGCCATCCCTTCCAAGCTCCTGCGTAAGCACTCTGCCTTCATCTTCAACTGCGCTGAATTCCATCCCAAAATTAATCTTTCCTCTCCCTCTCCTACAAATACCTGCTGCAGAGTGTTGAATATAACCAAGCGCAGCAGAACACCACCTTGTAGCGCTTGAGACTCGCTGTGAATACAGATGAGAAGCCCAGCACATGGTTTATCACTGTGAATTACTTTCCTATGTTGGCCAGTCAGCACTTAACATTAAACGGCTCCGTTGTAAGTATGATGTTATTATTATGCATAAAGAATGAAAAAAATCCTCCCAGGGCTCTGGATTTCGGTGCCTCTGGAAACCTGATGGGTTATTTCCCCTCAGATTAATGAACAGAGCCTCTCCACTGAAAGAACAAGAGAAAGGAGAAAACCCAAGACCTGAGTGCATTAATAACACGATTTAGTGTCTTTTCAATCAAGAGCTCCATCAATTTGGAATGTATTTCCAATTTGTTTATAAACTCTGAGCTTTCAGCTTTTGAAACAGCTGCAGAGAAGCACTTGCCCAGGGCTCCTTGCCCTGGGTATCCCTCTTCACTGCAGGTTTTGTTCTTTCCCCAGTTCGCTTTTAAATGCTTTTCTGTAACAGCAGCAGTGTGCAGCAGAGCTCTGAGAATGCAGCTGGGGGATTATGAGACTGGATTGTAGGGTCTTACCTGACTCCTTCAAATGGAAAAATAAGGGGTTCGGGGCTTTCAAATGCTAAAATATGCTTTCTGGGTTATAATCTGCATTCTGCATTCCTGCTCGGTGCAAATGACTCTCGCATGTGCCAGTTCCAGCTCCATCACAGATTTGAAGCTACTGGCATTTCTTGTTCTGCTGAATTTCCTCAACAAAGTGACACTGAATTTGCCCGTGGTACCCACAGGTTTTAGGCCAAACCAGAGCATTTCTGATCATCAACCTGGATACATGATATAGACCAAGAGATGAGATTCCTGCAGCAAGCCCCTGCACTTGGGGATGACTGGATGAAAGGACCAGATCCCAACAGCTCTTCCTGCTCTCACCTCAGTCCAGATGCTGGCATGAACCAGAATGACCCAAAACCCTTGCAGAAAGGTGACACATCCTTTAGACTGAAAAACCCTCTTGTGAGATGTGCTCTGCACGTCTGGAAAGGGGAACTTTGAGGCTCCTCAACATACACACAGTATTTAAAGGACACGACGAACAACAGCATTATTCTCACCGCACCAGACTGCCCCTGGCAATTAACCAGAGTTTGGGTGCTGTAATTCTGCAGGAAGTCCGGGGACAGGCAGGGACGCAGGAGGAGGACGTGGGGTTGGGAAAGTACCTTCGCATTCCGGCTGTGTGCCGCTCCAGGAGCCGTTGGCTTGGCAGGTCCTCTCGGATGAACCCCGGAGCATGTAGCCGGGCTCACAGCTGAACCGGACCACGCTGCCCACATCAAAGTAATCTCCCAGCCCAATGCCATGAGAGGGGATCCCTGGGTCACCACACAAGCCCTGGCTGCCTCCTGTGAAGAAGAGAGCATAGTATCAACAGAGTAAGCAAGTCACGGGGCTCGTCTCTTCTTCCCTTTCAACTGTGTGTGTTAAGGGGGCCAGCAGAGAGGTTTGGATTGTGACTGACTGGATTTATCTCTGCCTGGCTCTCAACAGAGTGGGGAAGTTCCAGATGCAACAGCCCCTGACTCCAGGTGCCCACTGGTTTTATGCTGGTTGGAAAACATGGCCATAACTCCTGCATCTCAAGATGGAGCCCTCACCGGCTTTCTGCAGCAGCTGCTCCAGCAGACAGCAGCTCTGCTGCCAGCATCAGTCATGCGGATGGTTTCCCTCCAAGCAGGAATTACGACATGCTCCCAGCCACCTCAGCACGCCCTACTGTATCTGCAGAACAAGAAGCTGCTGGGTTTGGACACAGAGGCAGGAGGGATCCAGCTGAGAAACATCCGCTCGTACAAGTTGTGAACACTCGGAGCTGCTGGCTGGGAGAGAGGGGACAGGAGGGAGGCAGCAGCTGCAGCAGACGCCTCGCAGGGGTTCTCTGGAGCAGGTTGGAGAAATGCCCACCTCCCAACAGCCTGACATAGGCTCACACCGTGTAGGCCTGTTCTTGGCTTTCCCTGCTAATGAGCTGCGTAAACACATCCACCCCCAAGCCAGGAAAGACTACTTCACTCCTGCAGCTCGTAATGAAGTTCCTGGTTCCCGGACCTTCTGTGCCTTGCTGCAGGTACAGCCTTTGCAGTGTTATGTGTAATATAAACCATAATGAGTGTATCCATCATGTAGGGAATGCGCTTGTTTGTAAAGAGAAGGGGGAGAACGCTCCTGGTTCAGTATTTCCTTTCATATAATGACTCACATCACATTTGGTTTCATCTTGCAAAAGCTGCTGTTACACCGTGGGATCTTCTGCAGACGATGGAGAACCTTTGGCAGCAGAGGAGCAGAGCTGTATTCTGCCTCTTCACTGCTTTTGTAACTGTATTGCCTGAGTTCGGTGGAAAAGAGGAGCCTTTTCCCAGTTTTGAGTGGGAATAGAGGTTCTGAGCATTCACCTGGCCCCAAGTCAGAGAGGGGCTGTCAAATGCCATCAGCCTCGGTCTATAGCTGCCTTCTTGAAGTCATTCAGAAAAATCCCACACAACACATGTCATAGGAACCAGAGTAACACTGAATGTTTCCAAAAATCCACCCCCAAAGATGACAGCAGAGACAGTGAAAACCACATGGGGAAAAGCACGAATTAGAGCAGAAAACCCTCCCGAGTAGCTGCAGATCAAGAAACCTGCAGATACAGCTTTCAAATGTGAGGATGACTGCTTGATTTCCTCCTCCCTTCCAAAGCAGAGGTTAAACTTGGTCAAGTGGAGCTGCTAAATAGAAGTGGCTTAATTAAAGATTAACACTTGTCCCAAATGCTTTGCTCCAGCAAAGTTCTTTCATCTGCTTCTGGGCTCTCCAAGGAACAAGCGATGGGATGGTACAAGGAGGGCTCTGCACAGCATCCTGCCAGTCATTCAGCACCCCTCCTTGTGGAGGCCATCAGTGGAGATCCCAGCACCCTGACTTCAGAAAGGCTTGGCTTTTATTGGAATGCACGAGAAAGGCGGTCAGATGCTGCAGACAGGACGCAAGGACCACATTTTTGTGTTAGATACCTTCATCCTTCACAGACTCCGCATGGAGAAAGCTGTAAAGCAGCAGGCTGCAGCACACCTCCCACCACAAACATTTGCTGCAGTGATTTATTTCTCATCTCGCGAGCTGAGTGGTTTACCCTCCACCAGTGCTTATCACCCAGCTTGCAGGAGCCGAGACAGGAGGACTTCCAGACTCTTCCACAATCTCCCTCTGTAGCCTGTGTTATTTCTCCAGCTCAGCAAAGCACATCAAGCTGCCCCCCCCACGGGACAAAAGGGGTAGTGGATGATAGGAATGCCCCATCCTGTACTTCCCAAAGCCCACCTCACCTGAGCAGTGCGGCAGGGACCCGCTCCAGTGCCCATCCAGCTGGCACATGCGAGTGGAGTTGCCGACCAGGGTCCGCTTCCCGAGGCAGCTGTACCGCACCACCGAGCCCACGGTGTACTTGTCACCCGAGATCTGAGCGTGGGGTGGGGAGCCTGGGTGGCCACAGGAGACCACTGTAAGAGACAGATGCAACAGCTTCAACCACGAGGAACTGCTTGCGATGCAGCAGGTACACAGCAAGGTACCGCATGTTTGAGGCCGCTGCATGGGTCTTGGTGGCTTAAACCCACTTGTCTGCCTCAGAGCCCTTCTGCAGACATGAGCTCATCCTGTCTGAGCTGACAAGGGTCTGTGCACAGATGCCCAGTCTTGACACTGACAGGCATTTTTCAGGCTCCTTCTTAAACATGAGTATGTCCATGCACACCCCCTCCCACCCCTGGTAGCACCAGGTCCTGCAGCACAGAGCTGCAATCAATGCCATGTCACACCTGAGCAAATTACTTTGGCAGATGCTGAGCACTGCTCACTCGACCACTGCTCACAAAATACCGCCACTAACAATAATTAATAGGTTTACTTTAGCTCAGTGATCAGAGTGGAGACAGGGAGAGGCTGTTGACAAATACACTGACAGATCTAGGGGCTGTGAGAAAGGTTTGGATGAGGATGCTCAGTGGGAAGACCATGCACCACTTGCTTTCTGAAGGAAAGCATCGGTAATGGATATCTTCTCTCCCTCTGCTACAATCTAAAAATACCAGTGCTGGCATTAGGTAGAAAACATGATGTATGCTTCAATAAAAAGGAGAGCATGCCTACGTTTGGGCACGGGGGTGTTGAAATATACTGGTGCAGAGCTGTGACTAAAACCAAGGGCGCTTTGCAAGGAAATGGGTTTGATAGCTAATACTTAAACTCACACTGTAACTAACAATTTAATAACAGATCCTCCAGCAGAGTCAGCTAAGCTTAAACCTGTGGTGATCTGAGGGTTCTTAAAGGATTTGTGTACACAGGGGGAACACTGTTCCTTCCGATGCGTTCAGCTCTGCTCCCATGTCCTTACTGAGCCCACTCTCCCTTCTCAGAGGGGATCAGCTCTGGTTTACTCCCTCCTCAGCAACAGGCATGAGCCAACATCTGCAACCTCAGCTTGTCTGGCATCAGCCTTCTTAATTTCTGCTTTAGGGACTGCCCAGTAATTTTAGGTGCCCAGCAATATGCACTGTAAGGGGATATGGGATTCAGCACGGAGCACATCTGAAGTTCAACACAGAAAACAGACATGCAAAAATCTTTTTTTCCCCAAACTATTAAGCCCATGAATCCCCAGCAGCAGTTGTAAAACCGACCTGAGCTTCCAAAGCTGTGAGAATGCCCACAAATCCTCCAAGTCAGTGGATGCTCAGCATTTTAAGGAAGGAGATCCCTTTTACTTAGCTGGAAAGCTGTGGATGAAGGGAGCCTGAGATTTCAGGCTCCCAGGTTTTAGAGGGTAACTACCCCCAAGAGCCCTGCAGCTGCGGTAACACACTGTTATCACTTCTCAATTCCCCATGACCTGTGCAGGCTGCTGCAGATGTGAGAAGGTGGCATGCCGCTAACAAAAGGAAAGGAAAATGTGCCAAGAGCTACTGTGTATGACTGGGTGTCGAAGGATAATACAAGAGAAAACAGAAACAATCATGGCTTTGGAACAGCTACACCGGTTTGAACTTAAGGAGCTCCATTTCTGATTGCTGTAGTGATTTGTTACGCCACGCAAGCAGCTCAGAGCTGCTTTGGTCTCCAGGACACAAGAGCTGTGCTGGCGGTTGCTCTGCCACTAGAGCACTGGGCAGTCCCACCTCAACTCTAAACACACTTTGGACCTCACTTTCCCCCAGTGTAAGACAGGGACATCAACACTGACACCCTTCATACAATGCGTGGACTAGGTATTATCACCACAAGTATTTTGTGTCTTTCTGTCCTACTGGAACTACCCTTTAAGCCAAACCATCACCCAGAACCTCCCAATTCTCTGCAAACCTCAATGGCAGAAAGGGCCAGGATACTGTAAGAAAGGGGGAAAAATGTAGAGCAAGTGCCAGGAAGCAGCTCCTCTTCAGTGCCTGCTTTGCAGCAGAATGAAGCTGCATTTATTTCACTGTCACACCGTCATTTCCCTCCCCTAAAGCCATGGGGATGGGTGGGTGTATGGGAACTGAGCCATGCCGTGTCCTCAGAGTAACAGCATACAGCTCCCCATGAAGGAGCGCTGCAGAAGTTCTGCTGCCCCTCTCCCCCTGCAATACTGTCTCTGGAGCTGAACAGAACCAGTAAAACTCAGCGGGAGCTGAGGGAAACCATCTCTAACAGCGTTTCTTCCCTCAGACCACAGATTTTCCTTCTGCGGGCAGGATCCGCAGGCCACTGATGCTGACGGAAGGATTCCCATGGATTACAAAGGGCTCTGGATCCAGACTTTTCACATAGCCATCCAGCTAAGCAACAGAGAACTACATGGGATGAAAAGCTGTGGTGGATGGGAATTCTTCTGAAGAACTTACAAAGACACTGTGGGAGGGCACGGTCCCAAGTGCCATCCCCCTGACAGGTAAGGACATGAGTACCCAACAAGTAATATCCATGGCTGCACTGATATGAGACAGTTGTTCCAAAGCTGAATCTGTGCGGACCACTCGGCTGCACTTGCCGGATGCTGTTTTCCAGGTGCCCGGGGTCAGTACAGTTTATGACTGCAAACAGACAACAAAAAAAACACAAAACAAAGGGTGTAACAAAGAACAAGGGATTCTCCAAAAGTGAGCAGGAAAAGGGGGAAAGCTGCAAAGAACATTCCACAAGTGAGGGGGCTGCTCAGCAGCAGAGCCCTGCTCTCTGACCCCAAACTGGGACTTACACTTGCAAGTTAGGAATAACTGATTTCTTGACTGACACAGCAACAGTATTGAGAGATACTGGATTGGAGTACAGAGGGAGGGAGTGCAGGGAGGGAATCTGGCAAGTGAACTGGAGCGCTAACACCAATGGAAGCAGTAGGGCAGCCCAGAAGGAGAAAGGGCTCTGCACAAAAAGCATGGTGTTTGCTTTGAGTGAACTGGTTACCAGTGTGACCCCTCCTAAGGGTCTGGCCTGATCGTCTTATGTCCTCCCACTTACAACACTCACTTGGAGGACGAAACCCTTTAGCATGAGGGCAGTGAGGCCCTCCTACACATTGCTCAGAGAAGCTGTGGCTGCCCCATCCCTGGCAGTGTTCAAGGCCAGACTGGACACAGAGGCTTGGAGCAAGCTGCTCCAGTGGAAGGTGTCCCTGCCCGTGGCAGGGGGTGGAGCTGGAGGAGCTTTAAGGTCCC
>WYDI02010995.1:0-15869 GCA_009867235.2 Psittacus erithacus | reverse complement strand
GAGGAAGCCAGACTCAGAATCATTAAAACTTTCATAAATGGCTGTTCTGTTGCTTTGTCTTTTGAAAATGGAATATGTGCCTGCTGTGTTCCATAAACACAAGCATTATGTTAGGTACAAGCCAACACATTTCGTTCAAGCACATCTAAATTTTAGAGGGAAACCAGCAATGAGTTATGGTTGCAGGGAAAAAAGTAGGGGGAAGAAGAAAGAGTCCTGCCTAGTTCAGTGAGTAATAACTTGACTGGTAGACATTTATAGGATAATATTGAAAGAACAAACAAATATGTAATCTAATTAGGAAATTGAGAAAAAAAAAAAAAGCAAGAAAAAAAGAGGACCTGAAGAAGACGTATACAGCAATAGCTGTAAAAGTGCCTGTTGAATTGCTCTTCATAATGAAGAACGGGGAGCACAGCGCAGTATCTGATTTGCAGAAGGTTTCTCTTAAGTTACAGAATGCAATATTTGTGCCAGCTTAAAACCAGGAGTAATGTTGGTGTTTGTGTTTAGTGTGCTTTGTGTAAAAGTTCTGAGCAGATATTTGTCATTACTAGATGCATAACCCTTTCTCATAAAGTTATTATGTTATCCTCACCCACAGTGAATTCAAATAGAACATATTGGTCAATGTGTGTATGGTACCACATTAATAATGATTTGTGGGATGGTAGAGATGATTTCACCTAATTCAATATGAGAAGTCAGTGAGATCATAAATCATGGTACAAATTATCTTTTATCTTAGAGAAGAGTGGAAAGACTGCTGTTAGATTTACGTGAATGGACATATGCTTTTGCACCTAGCTGTTCTGAAAGCAAATTAGTAAAATAGTTTTCCATGCAGATGCATTTGAATTTTCAGATCAGTAATTACAAAAGCATTTATACTTTTTAGGGGTCCTTCTTTATTTTTTTGTCATCATGTCACTCAAATAGTTTATTCAAAACCCCTTTAAATTCCATTTTTTTAAATTCTAAAATTATTTGTGTGTGGCTGGCAGAGTTTGAAGTTTGCATACGCAAGTAATTTCAGCTGCTTGAAAAGTAATTACACATCAGCTTAGCTGTAGCAGTTGTGCATGTGCACATAATTTAATCTTTTTTTGCAGGCTTAGCTAAGCCATGTTGCATTAATTCACTTTCAGCATGCATACATGCAGATAATTGCAGTGACTCAGCTGACACTCAGTAACTGCAGTAACCTGATCACCTGCTTGAGCCTGTTGTTGGTTAAATTACTGTTCTAAGCCAGACCTAACGAAGTTTCTCATTTCTTTTGCTTTTTGAAAATACAATTTCTTTTTTGATTGGACACGGATCCTTTTTTTTGTGTGTGGTTGGACCAGAAAAGTTCTACACATTAATTTGGGGTCACAAAGTGAGAGAGTTTACAAAGACCTGTGTCTACAGCTGTGGCTCATACTGCTGTGAAAAGTCAAACCTCCTTTTCTGTCAGAGACACAGGGAACAGGAGCACTCATCAATGAGTTCAATGCAGACGAGCACTTTGGAGCCACGAAACAATCTTCTGCCCACATGAGAGTCTGCAGGAAAGGGTGGGAGGTTGACGGCTTTTTGGATCTGGCCCCATTTCATCTTAATCTGCTCTGGCTCCTGATCTTTTCAAAGTCTTGCCATTGTGCGTGTGATTTCTGCTAAACATGCAGAGAAATTTTTAAGATCAAGACCATATGATATAGCAAGATTAATCTACCCTTTGGCCTTCACCTCTCCCTCCCACTGGGGGAGAGGTTTTGTTCTGATAATTTGTCATATTACTTTTTTTTTGCTCCTGCCATCATTTTTTTTCCTCCTCATGGTTCATCTAAATTGGGGATTTTGGCCCAAACACTTTCAGCATATAATGAAGATAAATAGAATTCTTCATGTCCACTATATGAATTTTTAAGACATCATTGTTTATTTCACCCAGTTTTAACATGGAGAATTTGTAACTCATTTGTAGAGTAGAAGTGTTTTTTCACTTTTATTATATATTGTGGCTGAGTGAATCGCTGTACGTCTGTGAAGCAGATGTGTTAGTACAGCCAGTGTAACAGTTTCATTCTTTCCCTCATCTTCTGCAATGCAGTCAAGTTTCAAATTGTTATGATATGCAGTAATTAAATATGAATAAATAAAATATCCCCAGATAATGAAGCTGCAGTCCGCTCTGTCATGTTAAATCATTTATGAGGTGCCTGTGTGTAGGAACTGTGGCTGATGATGTCTTCTGCGTCAAAGTCTCTGATTAGTTTTTGAAGCATTTGTGTGAATTTTTTGTAGTATTGCATCAATAGCCAGAAAATAATCTTTTGCCTTAATAAAACATATATCCTCATCAATCCATTCCTTTCATGTCTTCTGACATCTGAATAATAACTGGAATTGGACTAGTTTTGCAGATAACAACTTTGTAATTCAACTGTGTTACCTTATTAGGTATCAGTATATAATTTGCAAGCTTGTTAGAATTAGGCTGGGTTTTGGGGAATAGCTCAGAGTACCTCTGTTTATGTATTTGATATGTTTAAATTCATATTTACCCTCAAAAAAAATATTAATTTCAGTGAAGGAATGGAAGAAATAATAAGCAAGATTAAAATATTGTTTGCATTGTCTGTTTCAAAGCAGGAAAGGTGTTAATCCAGGTATTTTAGATCCTACAAATCCTACAGATACCAAAATAAGGTATGAATACAGTATTCATGCTCTTCTGAAAACTCCTCTGGTCCCCACAGCTTTTGACCCATCTGAAATATTACTTCTCTATTTTTTACTTTTATATCTATAAATATCCCAGATTAATAATACTTTATTTCAGGCTCTACTGTTTGCACTGTATTCCTCTCACCCATGAGAGTGCCACAGAATATCAAGCTTATAAATTAGGGGAAGGCTGTAATTTGTTTTTGTCAAATGTGAATATTAGCTTCCTCCTCTTCTAGCAGGGAAAGCAATTTATGCGTAAGTTTGGCCACTTTAAAACCTGCTGCCTGCTTGAAAGAGTGCAGGGAGTTCAAATTCTACTGCTCTTCTGCAGCTGTTTCAGTTGGCCACTTAAAGTGTATGGCTCAGCCCATCAAGTGGTCTTTGCTCTTGGCTTTAGACCATAACTGTTGTGGAACCAGCATTGTCCAGTGGTGATCTATAAGGCGATGGGTTAATATTAGACAATCAAAGTACTTCAGGGTTTGGTTTGTCATGTTCTCTTGTGATTTATCATTGAATTTGCACAGGTTTATCTTTATACTACATTTAATCTTTTTTCCAGTATTTCTTTATTGTTAGAATTACGTTTCCTTAAAGCAGTACTTCTAGTACTCTATTCTTATATGATTGATGAACCACACCTTCTCTCACATGAAGAAATTTGAGTAGGACTGATTATTTTTCTTCAGTACCATCACAAAAGTCTTGTTAGTACTAGAAATGCCCAAGTGAGATTTCAGTAAACCGTCTCACACCGTCAAGCAGTCTGTTCCAGCAGCCCAGAAGTTAACATGTGGTAATGCTAATTTACCTTTCTGATCTCCATTTTCATGTAGCTAGATTGCTACCAGCATTCAAGTTAAATCCAGAATGGTATCTCCAGATCTCTACACTCCAGTCACAAAGTAAACATGCCTCATTAAAAAAACTCCTATTTGTTCATAGCATTCTTTCAGTGTACGAAAGCACTCTTTCTACACAACAGAGTTTTGGCATCCAGAATTACCTTTTATCTCCACAGGTTTGCATGCAGGCACATGTAAGTATGTAGTAAGCAAACAAAGCCCATCTTCTGGCATCTAAATAGAACCACATGCCACAAACCTCAGCCATCAACACAGCTGCTAGCAAAGGCTCAGTGTGCAGACATCCCAGGAGCAATATCAGCAGCTGCAAGCCCAACAATATTTCTGGCAGTGATGTTCTCCACTTCAGGCTTGGCCGCGCTTTACATCTCTTACCCATCTGTTTGGTTTGCATTGTGTTACATCATCCTGAATGCAATATTTAAACTATAAAATCATCAGGGGATCATACAAAAGGGGAAGCTGCCTTGCACAGGTCGCCTCAAGGAGAGCTTTCTATTCATAGAAGTTGGTGTCAGAGAAAGTGCAGAGGCTGTTTTGTGGGAGGAACAGACATCTGGGAAGCTGGGACTGACACTAACAAAACCATGGGGAGGTTAGAAGCAAATTGGAAAGTTAAGGCAAGGATATTTTGTCTTCAATATTTCTACATTTTGCTTACAAAGCAGATTTATGTTGTTCTTGGGTTCCAGATACTGATAGAATGGAAATTAGGAATCTAGGAACTATATTTTATCGTTGGCATTGTTTCCTAATTCAGTATTTTGTGACTTTGAACAACATTGCTATATGTGTGCTTAAGTTTGTGAGAAAGAAGTCACATTTTTTCTTAGAATGTCTAGAAGAAAGTAGGAGTAGGTCCTGTGAATAAACCTGGTTTTTAAGTTAACTTCTGGGTTTATCTGTTTGGAATTCTTGAATAATCTTGTAAGAAAAAGTACAGTAGAATGACTTTTCACAGGAAATTAAGCATCTGTGAATATTGATAGAAAGTGAATAAACATTGGATTTGCATCATGTCTTTACTGGTAGCTATTCCTTATCTGTTCAGAAGCAGCTTTTGAATGTTACATCGCTTCCAAGACAAGGAATACTCTTACTTTTACATACTGAATAATCCCAGACTTCTCAATGCATGTTCTGGGGAAGTAAGACTTTAAATAAAGAGCATATCTCAGAAAACTGTGGGTGACTCACAAAGAATAATATGGCAGAACTTGTTAAATTAATTATTTTTTATCTTTCATAGTTGCTACATGACTTCAACTCAAAAGCAGCCTAGTTTTGTCACCCAAATGACAGCCCTCATCAAACACTTCATAGAATTTCATCTTCATTTGAAAAATCAGCAATGAATATGGTTTTACATTTGACTTTTTTCTTTTTAATTAATGGAGGATATACAGGGCTAGAGATGTTTCTTGGACACCACCTTGCAGAACAAAAAATTAAATAAGTCATAGAATTAAAAAAAATGAGACCCTATGAAACACACTTGTCAGCTGTATCATTTGGCTTAGCATACTTTATCAGTTATAGTAAAGGCTTTCATTTCACGGGAGAAAGCCAGCTCAAACTGGATTTTTCTAATATCAGCCAAGTTTGCAACTCAGAAGTGAAATAATTTTGCAAAAAAGACTTTAAAAACAGCAGTCTTGTGAAATGTTAGACACTGTCATAAATGATGCCTGCACTTTTATAAGGTAGGGTGTAAAACATTGCTTCCAACAATAATTTAACTGATTGTGTAGAAGTATGGTCTTATTGATGCATAGTTAGCACTCTTCCTGTCCCCCTTTGCCTGTCCAGTGCTTATTAATTGTCATTTAGGCATCAGCTGCATAATAAGCTGTGATCCTTGCTTCAAATGTTTAAAATCCAGATTGCTTCAGAAGATGGTATGGGCTAATATGTTTTCGTTGGATTGGCATGGCAGCTTTTCTTGAACTGGGTATTATGTGTGAGCTTTTGTTTTTATCTTGTTTTTTCATCCAGACATGCCTATATAGGGAATGAAGAATGAAAGGTGTATTTCTAGAGCAGATTCAGTTAAGAAAGACGTAGATAGAGACTCCGTCTATCTAATCAAGCAATTCTATCTTGAGGAGGCATGGTTCTAACTCACAAAATTGATTTAGACCTGTCCAATGAGAGTGAAAAAGGATGTAATCCATGAAGTTAATAAATGTCTTCTCTCAGTATTAATTTCCATCAACTAGTTCAGAAGCAAAACCCTGGTGATTTCCTGCACTCATTCTCTCCTAATCTGACAGTAAGCCCACTGGTAAACTCCTCTGGTTTGGTTTTCTCAACACCTATCTTAAAAGCAATTTTTGTAGATCTGTATTTTCCTAAATTGCAGCTTGGGTTTCAAAATCCCATTTAGAAAACTTTATAATTTCTACTGTCCCGTTCCCATTATGGTCTTATACAAAGGCTAATTTGACACAGTTTTTTCTTGACAAAATTATTTAGGGTATTATATAACCATACTTCGTTCAAAAGGTGGCTACAAAGAAGATAGAGACTCCCTTTTTACAAGGAGGGGTGATAGGCACAAGTTTCTCCAAGAGGCAGTGCGGATGGACACCAGAGGAAAGTTTTTCACAATAAGAACAATCAGCCATTGGAATAATCTCCCCAGGGAAGTTGCAGATTCCCCAACATGGGACGCTATCAAGATACAGCTGGACAGGGTGCTGGGCCATCTTGTCTTGGTCATGCTTTCCCATGACAGGTTGTACCAGATGATCCTTGAGGTTCCTTCTAACCTAATATTCTATGATTCTGTGATATAATTTTATTATCTTCCAAGCTTCAAATGGTTTGTTTGCTTTATTGTTTTGTTCTGTCACAGAGTGTAATGTCACAGAGTGGTTGAAATTGGAAGGGACATCTGGATGTCATCTGATCCAGTTCCTGTGCTCAAGCAGGGCCACTAGGAGCAGGATGCCCAGGATCATGTCTAGATGGCTTTTGAATATCCCCAAGCCTGGAGACTCCAGCAGCTCTCTCAGCAGCATGTGCCAGCCCTTGACCACCATCAGAGTTAAAAGTGTTTCCTGATGTTCAAAGGGAACCTCCTGTGTTTCAGTTTGTGCCCATTACCTCTTGTCTTGATATAAACAAAAGCAAAGGAGCCTGACTGCCTTCTTTATACCCTCCCTTTGGATATTTTTTTCCATAATCTCAAGTTAGTTTGACTGTTCTGCAATTCCCAATTTTCTGATTTGTCCATGTTTTAAAGATTGGCACTTGCTTTGACTTTTTCTAGTCTCTTGGAACTTGACTTGTCCTTCAAAATTCTCAAAAAATAGCATCTGATAGCTCAGAGATTCTCTCAAGTGTGCCTCTAAATATTCCTCACATCTAGCTAATTTGAAAACATCTGAGGACTTTGTCTAACCTCTTCTCAGGGCATTTTGTCTTCTAATCCCACTGTTGCTAAAGTTACATTATCTGACTGATTGCAGTTAGTCTTTTTTGATAAAAATTAAACAAAGAAATGGAGCAGTCGGTTTCTCTTTATTCATCTGTTTTTAATGGATAATTGATTTTTTTAATCCTTTTTTTTTTTTTTTTTTTTTTTTGTGCAAGACTCCTTGATAGTCTAATTAGCTCTGTAAGCGCTTTGGGAATTTGGTTTGTGCTTAACTTGTGACTATAATATTTATCCCAGTGTAGTATATTTTGTTCCTTTGAAAGAAAAAAAATAAACTTTTAAAACTTAATACTGCATAATAAAGCTGTTAGACTAAGTGCATTATAAATATGCAGATTTACTTAAGAAAAAACATCAAAGCAGAAATAAATAGGGCATTCACTTTGAATACATATTTCCTCCCTTACCACAAATCTGTCACATGTAAAAATCTGTAACTTTAGGAGACCTGATTAAAAAGTATTTAAAGTTAACTGTTTTGAATGGAGGCTTCTTAGTAACAGCTTTAGCTGATGTTTCCCATTTAAAGCCAATGTTCTGGAAATGGGATTTTTTTCTTTTCTAACTGTAGAAAGGACTTGAGCTTGTAAACTTCCAAAAGAGTCATATGAAATGGAAGCAAGCTGAAAACAACTGATACTTTTCAGACTGCAAGTGGTGGTACCAAAACCCCAGAATTTGTTAGACTGTAGAATTGTCGCTTCTCTTAGGCAGGGAAAAACAAAATAAAAAAAAATATGATGGAATGCCTATGTGCTTGATGCTCAGGGTGATGTTAATATTTACCATATGGATTGGTTAGGAAGTCTGTTTATTCTCAAAGTAAAGAGCAAGATGATTTTTAATAGGTAATGTTAGAAATGTTACCTCTTTGTGCTGAACTAGAAAGCAAGCCATTGATCTTGCTGAACAGAAAAGTTAAGAACTAATGTATATGTACCATGCTTTTATTTAACTTCCAATTGCATGAATAAAGTGTTGCCAAGAAAAATGCCATCCACAGTGTGCAGGTAAAGAAAGGCACTTCAGTGATGAATTTTTCCTCTTACTTCACCAGGGGTATTTGAGCATATCTGCTGTTAGAGGATTTGCCCAATAAAAAAGCTTTTGTCACAGAAAGAAAAAGTCATAAGCAAAGTCGGGGAACATTTCTTTGCTTAATGCTGAATAATGCTGAGGCTATAAATAAAAACAATGTAATTGTTACAGTTGTAATAAGTTCTGTCATCTTGACCATTTCCAATTAAAAGTAACTTTCTGGTATTTTGGTCAGTACAGCTAGTGTGGTAAACCTGTGCAAGTAGTAGCTGGGTTCTGAATAAAGGGGCAAACTAATGAACATTTATATCAGTATTGGAACAGTTTGGGTTGAATATATTGAACAGGGATAATTAAAATCCCTGGAGGTGAAGCAGAGTATGTGGCAAGACACACGAGACATACATGTTAAAGATTACATGTGTGTTAGCAGTGTGTTTTAAGTAATGACAAATAAAATTCCTATTTCAAGTTGGTTTTCAAGTTTCTGAAAAAAAAATTCTGATAATGCAATTTCACTTTCAGAGATTCATATTTTACGCAAGCAAATTCATTCACAGGAGTTCAGTAGGAAATATTATAGATTCATTTAGGCAAGCAGGTTTTGAGGAAGTCTTCCGATTTTGGCTGCCTACAAATGCAGAACTGGAAAAGTAATTAGATATTGTGCCTTGTCAGTGAAGCTGCTGCAGTGATGAAAAATGTATTTTAACTCCTTATTATCACTGCTGTGAGGTAGAATTTTTAATGATAACAGATTCCTTCTCTCTTGAAAAGTAAAATTTAACATCATAGCATTTAGTATAGTCAAAATATTAACCTGGAAGTTTGTGTGATGTGATTCTGACAAAAAGGTTAGCACTTGGAAAAGGCAGGAAGATAAAATCTACTCATACACAGTAAGATCATGAAATATCTTACTGTGTATGAGTAAGATATCTCGAAAAAATCTTGTGTAAGATTTTTCTGAGTAAGGTAAGATTTAAATAAGTAAGATATCTCAGCAAAAGTCTTTGTTAGTGTTTGTATAGAGTAGAAGAGCCCATCCCCACCTGAAGATCCTGCTTCCAATTAGGCTATGTTCACCAGTACTCAAAAACCTATAATTTATATTTGGTCATTCACAAGTAAGATTCATGTTTTCTAACTTACATGCTCCTAAGATAGGTCACAGAAATGAACATGTTCCATTGACTGTAGAAGAAGCATGGGGTGAATAGTTCACACATATGCATCATATTTTTATCTATCTAGTACTAGATGAGTTCAATCCTCCCAACAGTGTCTAAAAGTTACTTAGACAGGAGCGTGTTTGAAAATAAAGTTGGAAAACCTTGAGGCAACATTTTGATTATACATAAAATCTATTAACCATTTTAGAAAAACATTATGGGTAACATCACTGAATTTAGAAACAAATAAGGACTTTGAAAATTATACATTAAAACAGAATGAGATATTAGTCATAATACATTAATTCTCTTGTACCTTCCTTATTACTGGCTTAAAAGTCACTTTTGCAGTAATACATGCATCTGAAAGCATTCTTGGGTTGGATGAAACCTGCAAGAGCTATGTTCCTAAGAGCTTGCAAGATTATTTTATTGATTTACAATAAGACATAAATGGCTTTAACTGTTCATGTTTTATTTTATGTGGCTTTTGCCTTGTTGGTAAATACTTATCCTAGTTTCAAAACTGGAAATTTTTCCACATGAAAGAAAATCTGACTTTTTCTATATTTTATACCCAGTCAAAGCATGTGTTTGGCAGAAAAAAAAAAAAAAGAAGCTGTTTGGCTATTTGCTACTACAAATGTTCAGCACACAGTTGAAAGAGACAGTGTTCCTAATCCTTATCTTAAGTGGAGGACTGGTTAGTGGTAAGAAATCAAATCAGAAATTAAGATGTCTCAAACCCCCATGCATTTACAGTGACAACTTAGTGCATAGGAAAAAATTTAGGATTTTTGTATTCTATGCATACATCACTGTCTGTCTGGATCAGGAACACACTGAATGGGAAGACATGCAGAACAAAATTGAAGTAGCACAATCATGACGATAGAAGATTTAAAATTACTTAAACCGCTGTGAAACACCTTATATCCCTTTCACTTCTGGAAACTGTATGACAGTTACCCTTTTGAACATGGTGTAATTACAAGTCATGGCTGCCACTGATTCGTCAGTAGGGTTGGGTGAATTGCAGTGTCACTAGATAGGATGGTACCATTTCCCTTTTGCTGAAGAAAGTGAAACAGTTCTGCAAGCAGAGGATGACTGCTTTTAATTGAAGGTATGAATGCAACTGAAAGGTGGAATCTTATTAGCTGCAGTAGGAATTAGCAACATGGAACATATTACTCTTAACATTAAAAATTAAAATCAGTACTGCATTTGGGGCAATGAACTACTCATTGGCCTGAGGACACTGCTAGTGAGGCTGATGTCTTTAAGCAGTGGTAAAAAGTATCAGCCTAAGGCTTACAGTAAAATGGCTTACCAACAGCCACAGACATCCTTGATCCTCCCTCCTTGCTTATCTGTAGGATACAGCTGTTGTTGAAACCAAGTTAAATATTCTCATTTTACAGAAGCAGATTGGCAGGGATACCAGAAAATAAATATCTATCCCCCACAAAGGGACCCAAAGAAAAAAAAAAAAATGTAATAAAGAAGCAAAGCGCAGCAGAGGGTGATAATTTAGGCCAGAAAGAACTCACAAAGGCCAGTCAACAAGCTGACAAGTAAACCTTTTTGATCTTCTGGTAATTTGGATTATTTTAAACAGTCTTCTCTAAAAAGACATTAAATTTATTCATTTTATGACACATTTATTGCAGATTAGTTACTCTCTGCTGCTTTCTTGCCATTGTAAAATCTAATGAACATCGAAACTAATGAAACATTTTGGAAATGAAACATCACAGAGCTGGAGACTGGAGGTGTTATAATTCTGCATGTTAGCATTCTATGATTCTATTCTATTCTAATTACTTCATGCTTACATTTTGTCCACTTGACAACAGGAAGAATCAAGAACTCAAATGTAAATATGTTGGGGTTCTTCTTAGTTGTACCAGTTCCTACTGCTCATTGACATCACTGTGTAATCTCAGGAATTTCATGGTCCTTTTGTTGTCCCTTTTGTTTCCCAGGAATGTCAGTTCATGGCCTTGGGGTATTTCCTCTTTTTCTCAGTCTTAGTGTCATTAATGTCAGTTAAATGCCTCTGACCTCTGCAGTAATATTCCGTGCTATAAAGGGACTGCAGTGTCAGTCTTGCTGCCGATAGTCTGTACTTCTCTCTCCTACTTTGTACTTCTGTCTGTAGTTATACAAGAGAACATATTATTGAAAGATTTTTTGGCTGGAAATACATTCTTATTTATCTGGTATTCTGAATTGGAAAGCGATAAAACCTGTGATCAGACCTTTAAGTTGACATTTTTTTGCTTCACATTACTTTGGGTGTCATCATTTTGTTCCTTTAATCTTAGTCAGCCAGTGGTGAGAGGAAGGGCTGGGGCTTCATGCTACATTTCTTTCCTTGCTAAACATAATATAGAAATACCTGGTGTTTCTCTTGGCTCAGCATGCCCGCATGAGTGAGAAAGGCAATGTAACTCTCTTCTGTCAGGAATTCAGATCTATTTCTGGTACAGTTTTGACTTACCAAGGACCCGTTGTATCAGAATACTGTTGAAGAGAAGATACATATTTTTTCCTTACCAGTATAGATTCTGTGAAGAAAATACAGTTTTAAAAAACCCACATTTTTTTGTTGTGTTTTCCCTCCCTCTTTACGTACATCTAGTTCTCCTCCATCAACAAGCAGATTATGATAATGTCTTAAAGGAGACAACCAGTGGTTGTGTGGTTACTGAGTGGGATCTTTGCCTGCAGTAAAATTTTATTTTCCAAACTGTGACAACAGAATTACGTACATAAACTGTTCATAGGAGCTGAGACCTATTTACAACAAACAGCATGGTTGCATTCTACCCATGACTGGAAATCTCTTTAGACTCTAACTAGTCATGAAAACATGAGTTGCCTGACCCCAGTGTGCACTGAAGTCTTGCCCACATGATTCTCCACATGCCATGCCTCAGCCAATGTCATTTATGAATAAACTTCCAAACCCATAGGAAACATGGCACTTGACAAAATTTACTGTAGGGTTCACAGTGGTGTTTACTGCCCTTTAAAACTTCGTGACATGTGAATTATTTTTGAGAGAAAAAAGAAAATTGTGCCAAAGAAGTTCATAACTGAGCTCAAAAAGGTTTGTACAAATAGAAAAGTAGGTAAAGTAAAAAAATCTATGTGACAAACTAAAGAGAAGAGAAAGTTGCCTTGACAACAAAGAATGCTAACAGCATCCAGGGCTGTATTAACAGGAATGGACTCAGTAAAGGCAAGGAAATACTTAGTCTCCTGTGCTCTACTCAGGACTTGTAAGGCCATGTCTGGAATACTGTGTCCCATTTTAAAGTCTCCAGTTCAAGGAAGACTTCACTAAATAAGAGGCAGTTAGAGGAGGATCATCATGATGGTGGGGAACTATAGCACTTGTCCTGTGAGGAGAGCTGGTCTTATTCAGCATGGAGAAGGAGATGGCTTCAGAGGGACCTGCCAGCAGTCCCCAGTGCCAGTGGGACAGTTTCATGGTTTAAGCCAAGCCGTAAGTCAGCCACACAGTCTCTCATTCACTTTCCCCCTTCCTCCCTCAGCCCCCAGAGGGATGGGGAGGAGAATCAAAAGAATACAACTCCCACCAGTTGATTAACTCCACGGTCCATTAACTAAGGTATAACACAAATCACTACCGCTACCACCAATAATAACAATGACAAGGGAAATGACAAGGGAAGAGAATACAAAGGCTCACCACACCGACACCCAGCCCAACCCCCGCAGTGATCTTGCCCTTCCGGGTAACACCCAGTTACATCCTGGGCATGACGTGCTGTGGTATGGAATACACCTTTGGCTAGTTTGGGTCAGGTGTCCTGTCTCTGCTTCCTCCCAGCTTCCCCTCCTCCCTGGCAGAGCATGAGGCTCAGAAAGTCCCTAGCCAGACTAAACATTCTAAGCAGTAGCCAGAAACATCGGTGTTATCAGCACTGTTCCCAGGCCGAAAGTCAAAAATACAGCACTGCACCAGCTACTAAGAAGGAGAAAAATGATTGCTACTGCTGAACCCAAGACAGACAGCATCTCTTCTCCATCAAGATGATGGAGTCATACTACTTTCTGCCCTTTCTGAAGATAGGGGCAAGATTTGCTGGGTCTTCACATGGCTATCCCAGTCACTGATATCTTTTGATAATTATTGTAAGTGACTTCGTAATGGCATCAGCCAGCTCTCTCAGCATCCCTTCTTGCAGGGTGCATCCCATCGGGTCCCATAGACCTACATATGTCTACTTTGCTAAAGTATTCTATAATCTTTCTCTCTTTCACCAAGGGTAGATTTCCTTTTTTCCAGGCATTCCCCCGGCTTCTATGACCTGCGATTCTTAAAGACCAGACTTGCTGGTAAAAAGTGAGGCAAAGAAGCCATTAAGTACTTGAGCCTTTTCCATATTCTGTGTCACCAAGGCCCAGCCTCATTCAGCGGTTGGTTCTGCCCTTGACATCTCTCATCAGGTTCAACTCCAGTTGGGTGTTGGTTTTCCTAACTGTGTCTCTGCACACTCAGGCTTCCTTCCAGGTTACTTGTCCCCATTTCTACCTTCTTTATACTTCCTTTTTATGTTTGAGTTTTGTCAGGAGCAGCTTGTTCCTCCATACAGACATCTTGGCATTTTTGTTCATCTTCATGATTATTGAATGAACTCTTTTGGAGCTCAGAGAAGGTGATCCTTGAATGTTAATCAGCTTTCTTGGGTCCCTCTTTCCTCCAAGGCCTTATCCAGTGTGACTCTTCTAAGCAGATACCTGAAGGACCTAAAGTCTGCTCTCCAGAAGTCCAGAACTGTGATCTTGTTTTTTGTCCTCCTCCATCCCCTCACAATCCTGAACTCCACAATTTTGTGGTCACTGCAGCCAAGACTGCCTTTGGCCTTCCCATTTCCGGTGAGCCCTACCTTTTTTGTGAGTGTAAGCAGAGCATTTCTCCTCACTGGTTTCTTTATCACTTGGATCAGGAAGTTGTCACTTATGCTCTCCAGGATCCTCCTGCACTGTTTGTGCCCTGCTGTGTTGTCCCTTAGGTTGGTTGAAGTGTCCTCCAGGTGGACCAGGACTGTGAATGTGAGGCTACTTCAAACTTTGAGCAGGAAATTGGACTAGAGAACTTCTCAAGTCTAGCCTGGATTATCCTATAAACCTGTGATGATTGTTCATTTCTCAAATTGTCATATGAACATACGGTTATCTGTGTTTCTGCTGCAGTGGGGAGATTTAGTGTTCAGCTAGCTGTGAAAGGTAGCTTTCTCATAGGATTATATGCTACTAGTATAGGGTTACTCAAATAGCAGGTCATGGTCTGTATATAGCCCATCAGGACAATTTTCAGACTACTTTTGACATCTCCCTTTCTAAGGAGACTGAGTGAAAAGTGATCAAATACCCTAGTGGGTGCAGCCAGCTGCCAGTCTCTCTCTTTCCCAGAAATGGTAGCACCCCGCCTTATCATGTGAGCAGGAGCATTTCTTGCTGGGAGAGGAGGAAAATGGTTGCAAGATACTTTTAGCCTCTGCAGTTCAGGTCACACACACTTTGCTTGCACATGTGTGACAAAACTTCAGATGAAGAATAATGACTTCTAAAAAAATTGTTTTTCTTTCATTTCTGAAAGGGTTGGTTGAAAATCATGTAAGATTTGTCTTGAATATTGTCCTCAACAGCATTATGTCACTAGGATGGAAAAATAACCTGAATGTGCATTTGGTTGACTCTTTTTCCTTTCACTTTTCACCTTTCCAATACTATGAGAGGAAATACATATTCAAATACAGAATCTTACCTTTACCTTCATTCTAACTGGGTGCTTATAAGGTATTGAGGGAACTTGGATGAGTAGTAATACTTATAATAAGATGAGAGTTAAACTTCAGTGTATAGCATGAATTGCAAGAGAGGGATGCAGATAGTTGTTTTCTTTATATGTTGGAAACAGAAAAGCTTTTTACATAGTGAAGTATATTACAAAAAGTAGTTAGCTGTTTTCTTCATGGACTCTTCAGTTTTTCTGCTAAGCAAATGATTATATTCTAATGGTTCTAGCTTGATCGGGTCATTCTGCTTGAGTCTTGTTGTTTGTTGACACTTAGAATATTCAGTTCCCTTCTTGATGGATTCTTGTGAATGGGGCGTACCCCGGGATTTCATCCTAGTTTTATAAGATCAAATAAGTTGGCTGCTATGTGTTTGGTCATTTAAAATCTTTGTTTACAATAAGGTAAAGAACTGGTTGACATTCCACATATGTGGATGGTTTCTGGAGCAGCTGTTTATGCCAACACATCAATGTAAGGTTTCTGCTGTGGTTACGTACTGAAATCTAATTGAAAGCTTTCATCTAGTTCCTCCTGTTTTCAGTTGATAACGTCCTCTTCCAACAGAGTAAATGTTTTCTCCGTTTCCACTCACTGTTTGGTATAAAATGACAGTAGACATCAATGAATCAAGTAAGAGATTCAGAGCAGCCCTGTGGAGAAGGACTTGGGGGTCTTGGTCGATGAGAAACTTAATATGAGCTGTCTTCAGTGTGCGCTCACAGCCCAGAAAGCCAACCGTACCCTGGGCTGCATCAAAAGGAGCGTGACCAGCAGGTCAAAGGAGGTGATCCTGCCC
>WYDI02010994.1:0-40315 GCA_009867235.2 Psittacus erithacus | reverse complement strand
ATGACGTGCTGTGGTATGGAATACCTCTTTGGTTAGTTTGGGTCAGGTGTCCTGTCTCTGCTTCCTCTCGGCTTCCCTTCCTCGCTGGCAGAGCATAAGACTCAGAAAGTCCATGGTCAGAGTAAACATTACTAAGCAGGAGCTAAAAACATCGATGTTATCAGCACTGTTCCCAGGCCGAAAGTCAAAAACACAGCTCTGCACCAGCTACTAAGAAGGTGAAAAATGACTGCTACTGCTGAACCCAGGACAGGTACATATTTTGGGAATATTTTAAAGCAAAGCCAAGGTGTCTGGTGCAGGTGTGACACTTGTATTCCCTGAGTTAGAAGAACTCACAACTGGTAAATTACACTGGTCATTGCAAATGTATGCCAGAAAAAAACATACATGTACCATGTTCTGGAAGTTTTGATCACTTGACTGAGAAAAACTGTTTAAAAAATTAAGAAACATTGTAACAGTTATAAAAATTTCACATTGCATCTTAAATAAAGCTGTTGTCTGTACTATGAATAATTTATAGCTTTTGAGAGAACATAATGTGGTGTATTTTTCTAAGACTCTTTTCTTAAGACCTGCTCATACTAGAAGCAGAGATTCTTTAAGTCTTCCCTATAATACAAACATTGAAATTGTAACGTGTTCTCGTTCAGTGGAATACTACAGCACTTGTGTTCACCTAAGGCTAACTTGGTAGGTCATCATCATTGCAGGGGGCAAAGCAAATAACAGCTATGCACCTAGGACACTTACATTTTTATGTTGGTCTCTGATCCTGTTAAAAGACACTTGAAATCGCAGCACTTGAAGTGGATTGCCGAGTGTCCTGGGTTCTGCAGTAGCAGTCATTTTTCTCCTTCTTAGTAGCTGGCGCGGTGCTGTGTTTTTTGACTTTTGGCCTGGGAACAGTGCTGATAACACCGATGTCTTTAGTTGCTGCTGGAACAAAGATGGGCACAAAATTACAAAATGAAATATATAAACCTTTAAGTTTTAAGTAATGCTAACTGTGATGGCTTTGTAACAGTAGCAATGTAAAATTACTGAGGTGCATGATTCACAGAGAAAAAAATAGAGCACAGCTAGAGAATGTACTGAGAATTCTTGTACAAGGTAAACTGTTATAGTTGATATTGTTTTAGGCCATATCACCTTAGTACAAAGTGTGTGTAAGACAAACAGGCTGGAAGAGCAGGATGTAAAGATAAGGAGTATCTGGGAATGGCAGGTGTCTATGATGGGCTGCAGTTAAACCAACTGATAAGTAGAAGGGACAGGATGGTAGTTATGTCTGTGATATTAACGAACCAATTAAGTTTGTATAAATATCTACTACACACGCTTCAAAGGCTGCCAGAAGTGATGAAGATTGTTGGAAGAAGTAAACGACCCTTGGAGACCACCACCACATTCCTGTACGCATGCAGGACACTTTCTAGAAAATGATGTAATCCATATGTAGCCTCATGAATATGTATGTGTGCCCAGCAGCTATAGAAGGGAGGCGTTTGTAGCAGTACAGGGACACACGTTAGGAGGAGCTATCCCCTGTGTCTCCCAGGGCTGGAATAAAGAATACCTGCTTGTCAACTTGAAAACTTAGTTGGTGAATTTGTTCCTGGAGTTTTCTCCGAATCGCTGCTCAGTAATGTTTACCCTGACCAAGAGCTTTCTGAGTCTCATGCTCTGCAGGGAGGAGGGGAAGTCGGGAGGAAGCAGAGACAGGACACCTGACCCAAACTGACCAAAGAGGTATTCCATACCACGGCATGTCATGCCCAGGATATAAACTGGGGACTGTTCCTGTAAGGGTTAGACCACTGCTCGGGTCAGGCTGGGTATTGGTCAGCGGTGGTGAGCGGTTGTATTCTCTTCCCTTGTTATTTTCCTTATCATTGTTATTATTGGTGGTAGCAGCAATGGTTTGTGTTATACCTTAGTTACTGGCCTGTTCTTATTTCAACTCGTGGGAGTTGCATTCTTTGGATTCTCCTCCCCATCCTTCCAGGAGCAGTGGGGAGAAAGGGGAGGGAGTGAGCAAATGGCTGCATGGTTTCTGGGTTGCTGGCTGGGCTTAAACCATGACACCAGGCGTGGACCTAGCCTTGGAAAATGGGAGCACAGCCACTATTCTGAGTTTCAGTAAGGATCTCTTGTCAAGAAACAAGAGTTATGACCCTATTTCTATGTATGGAATTAGGTTGGAATTAGACATTTGGACTTTTGAGAATCTCTGGAGGCACCTTTCTGCTGTCTGAAGAATCCTAAGTATTTGTAATAATCCAGCTGCTAGTCTCCTACCAATTTTTATGGTTTTGCCATGTAAGTACATATCTGTTCTTTGAGACTGAATATTACAGAATAATAAAAATATTAATAAAATTTATTTTAAAGATTGCTGGATAACTTGTTGCACTGACATAGTGTCATAGTGGATCTACTGTCCAATTCCACCAGTACATTCTCCAGTGACCTTGGCTGTTATATTTAGGGCTTCAGCATTTCTAGTTAGTATGCTTATTTGTCAATAGACCCTTGTGGCAGGGAGCTCTACTACACTGCATATCGCACTGAGACGATGATGGTAGTCTTTGCCTTAGGAATGCATAGGGTTAAAGACAAATCTAGCACATGAAGGCCTACAACCAGCTATGGGAGTCCAGGCTGTGAAAGGTGTAGTATGTATCACCAAAACCAGTTGATGATTTTTAGCATTCAGCTATATGGAAATCTTTCTTTTAGTTAGTCATAGTAAGTACACTATTACCTACACTTTTATTAAATGCATTATTGAATCTGAAATGCTGAAATCCAACTTTTTTTTTTTCCTGATAATACAGTATTATTTGCATTTTAAAAGCTATGCATTTAAAATGCAGGCAGATCCTCAGTTTATGCACAGTTTTTGTCTTATAATCAGATGTTTCCTGAAAATATGAATAGGTGTGCTGGTCTTGCATCCCAGTCTCTTCTTTTTCATATTCATCTTTCTTATTTACTTTTCTAAAACTAGGAAAGATACTTTATTGTTGTATTGTATAGTCATTTGTTACGGGTTTTTACAATGCTGCATAGTCATTTGTTACAGAGTTAAAATCTTCTATGGCCATTTGTTACAGAGAGTTAAAATGTTGACTGCAGTAGTAAGAAATTGAACTCTACTTAGATTATTAACTTTTCCCCCTCCTAATTGATATCTCAAGTGAGAGAGCTGTCATTTAAACATAGTGAGCTGCTCTAACAATATCTGACTGTCATGAACTCATAGGCATAATAGAATTGCAAAGACATGTAATGGATAACATCACAAATTTGGGTGGGGAATTAATAGCTATAATTTACTTTCTGATTATGCTGCCTTTTCTGCAGAAAATAGCATATATATTGCAGATACACATTGCCAAGCAGCAATTAAGTTATGCTTTTCTATGTGTGTATACAAAGTCATAAATTTATTGGAAATTCTCTGGGCAGTGTGGGAGGGAGAAAATAGTTTTTTCGCTATGTTTACTCCATCTCAACCCCACCTCCTTGATGCCTGCTTTTCAAGCCATTGCATTGGTGACTTGCCCTCCTGTTTGCTGCTGTGGCTTCTCCCTGGCTTCAGCTCTGCGTAGCATCTGCGCTCTGCCGACTGTGTCCAGTTTCCATTTTTTCAGTCAGGTACCTCCATTTCCTCTTCTTTTTTTTTTCCCTTGACTCAAGTTCTGTAAGCGGTTTTTATGTCAGATTGCATATCCATACCTATATCTATATATATAAAAGCCAAATATAGATTTTAAATTTAGGTGCAATGACACGCAAAATTTAGGATGTTAAGAAAATACGATGCTTGCAGATACGATCTTCTATTTTCATGTGAAAAAAAATAAAATAAGTTTTGGAACTGAAAATTCTCTTCCTTCTTTATAGCATCTAAGTCTGACCAAGAGCAGTGACTGTCTCGTAGCCCTTGTTGTTAAACTGTTCAGGTCCTTGATAGCTGGATCATTTACTGATCCTTCCCTTCATGTGATTTATTCTGGGATCAAATAGAGTACTGCCATACTGAGCATTTTCCAAATGTAGGAGGACCAAACAGGAGACAGACTTATCTTAGATTGACAACTAGATTGACAGTAAGTAGCGCAGAAGGTTCAAGCCCCATGCCAGCATGAAACCATTTGACAGATAGAAATATTTGCTCATAAATTGAAAGAGTAGGTAATAATAGTGGTTTTTTATGGTTACATTACATGATATTTTATGATTACACAGACTAATAGCTAGCATATCGTAGAGTATACATTTTGCTTGTTTACTAGGATGATGGATGGCAGTGATTTGAAAAATACTTCTTTCCTTGTTACATTACTCTGAAAGCTTGTAGTGGACAGGCAATTTGCAATATGAGTCAACAATATTTTGTATCTGCTCTAGATTTTTGGGGGCATCCGTTATTTTGTTTCTTTTATTGAGGTTTCTTCTTCTATCAATGATATTTTCTTCTTGGATAGAGAAAGAAAGATTCTACTTGGGAAGTCAGGCCTTTAAGAGGGTGCGTGTGCCTTACAGCTTACATATAAAATAATACCTATTTGTATGAAAAATAAATGGTGGGAAGTTTTTTTGCTGTTTTATTTCAGTGTTTATCATATTACTCGGGCATTTTGATGAAGGGAGATGCTCTGTCTTTTGTATAGGCAGCTCAGCACAAATCTACATTGTTATATTGCATGCTATCAAGACAGTTAAAGCTGTCCAGTCACAATAACTGATGTGGTTTTTATCTTTTTTATTTAATTGGTATTGACTTACTCAGATTATCTATGTGTATGTTTTATATGTATCTGCTGTTCAAGTTTTGTTCGGTTTTGGCTTTGTGAGTTTTTTGTTGTTTGGTTTTCTTTTTTCCTTAGGTACTGTGGCTTGAGAATACTCTATAAACATGAATCAGGTTATTCTGTGAGTAATGGACCAAAACTGTGACTTTTATTTATATATTTATATATGCTAGCAGATTGGCATCCCTCTAAGCAAACAGGGACAAAGCTATGGTTGCTTTCCCCGGAGGAGTTACTGTGTTGGGTTTTATTTTTCTGTAAGGTCTCTAACTTCTGTGAAAGTCATATCTGAGACATCTAGTATTTTGACAAATTTTATAGAACTTGAACAACATGGTTCAAATGCTATGGTTTTGTGTTTAGTCCTCTCATAACAGCATTAACTTCCCAGAAAAATCAGGCTAAAGCAATCAGATGGCACCAGGGTGTCTTTCCTCCTGAAAGAACCCAATAATCATTGCAATAATTATTGTGATTGATCATAACTTGAGATTTTTTTTTTTCCAGATAAGACAATTCTTGCATTTAAGCCTGAAGATGCTCCATAATGTATATATCTGGTTTCTAATAGAAATATTGAGTCTGTCCCTTAAATTCCTTTTATGAGTTACCATACATGATAAGACCTGAATGTACATTAGTATTAGGAAGTTCAGCTTTATATCAATCATACATAGATCCGCTAAGTCCCTGTAATTCTGCCCACTTGCAACTCCTGTCTCTTGAATGGTTTACATCACTGCAAACTGCTAGTGGCCTTTCAGAAGGAGGAAGCCTATGATATTGTCTTACCTTTTGCAAAGTGAAAAGAAAAGATATATTCGAACAGTTGCTGTGAGCTTGTTTTCCATAGTTCCTATTCCCATGGTGCACTTTTTCCTGGTCAATAATTGATTTATTTCCTCCATCCTTTGCTTAGAACCAGTGTGTTTAGATATGGTTGGCAAATACATAAGAAAATAAACAATTACTGTCTTGTTCAGCTTTCCTGCCTTTGACTAGGTCTTTATTTAGCATTCTCTGTAAGATCCAAGCTTCAGACTAGTATGATAATACAGCCTTTTCCAGCTTGTGTGTTTAAAGATGAAATAGCTTTAATAGTGATGCCTAGCTTTGGTTGTAAAAAAGAGAATCAGAAATAAGCAGAAGTCTAAAGAGCGAAAATTCTTCAAAACCCTGCAATTTTTATATGGAAACCTGAATTCTGTGCCTGAATTGTCACTGGTAAATGCTTGAGGTTGGCAGGAGCAGACAAAAGAGAGGAGAAAAAGCAATGCTCATCTGGCATCCTTAAACTTTCAGCATACCCTTGCTAGGAGAAGATGGGCACATCAGTAAAAAGTGGCTGTTGCATCAGAAATAGTTTTCAAGTCTGGATGGAGTTTGTAATTCACTGTGTGATACTTGCTGGATTCAGATTAATGAAGCCAGGTTATGAAGTGGAGCTCACAGTTTGTTGAACGCTATAGGTGTCCTATTCTGTGCTACTGTATTCCAGCCTCCACCTGTTGGCGCAAGAGTTTTGAGTGGCTGGGTGTAGCTATAGACAGGGGAATGGACCCAAGTTAAAACTGACTTGGTAAAAATAGGTGTTTACCTCAGGTGAGTTCTGATGACAGGGAACCAACAGACTTTGGGATGGGGCCAGGGGCAGGAGTGCACAGACCTGGGTAGAGGTGGTAGAACACAGGGTTAACTGCTTTCAGGACTACTATGAGCTTATACTTGCATAAAGTTTAATGAAAACTAATCTTAATCCTATTGTAGAAGTATGTATGCAGATTCAGGATTAGAAGATGACAGTGATTGACATGCATGTGCTCTTAGTGTGCAAATCCCAGAGTTCTGTCAGGATTATAGATGATAAACTAGGTAAAAGGTCTAGTTAAACAACATATAAAATGTACAATTGACTTCAGTTGTCTTTGCTCAGATTTTTATTAGCTTTTTTGTTTGGAACATTCATTCTTAATTGTGCATGTAGTCTGAGAACTGCTAGATCTCCTTCGTAAAATCATGTAGCAAAATTTTAAATAGGGACCTTTTTAGAGTATGTGCTTGTAATATGCATCTTACTGCTCCAGAGGTACATAGAAATGATTTTTAAAACTATTCAAAGTCAGTCCTTTGTTAAAGCTGCTTTTTTGCATGTGACTTTTGTGCTTTAATAGTTCTCTTATTGAGAGACATAAGGACTTTGCAGTTTGTGCATGCATCTAAATTATGCCTTGATGGTTTCGTTATGGTAGCTTTAGTTCTGTTTTTGTCCTGTTTACATACCTCATATAGATCACTTTGAAACCCTTCTAACAATGTAGCATGTTCATTAACCATTGTCAGTATTCACAAACAGGAGGTCTATTCACATTGGGTAACAAATACATAAATTGTTCCTCAGAAATATCATAAAGAATATATTGCAGTGTTTTTACCAGTTAACTTGGTATGTAAGATCTCATGAATATTGATGAAATTGCAAAACGAACCTCTGTATTTTGGGAATGTACTGAAAGTTAACCACGATTGTCATAATTAATTTGCTATGTATTTAGTCATATGAAGTGTGAGGGAATTTACGAAGTCTATGGGAAACTTCTTATTCATATTTCAGAACTTTTAACTTGTTTTTTTCAGAACCATCTCTTTTCAGCTATACTTTTCTTCAAACAGCCTTATGGGCCAAGAGAAGCTTTTAGGGACTGTGGAAGGAAGCGCTCTTGTCTCTCCAAAGCAAAAGCTACCATGCATGCTTACTCCCAGTTTTGCAAGCATTTGTTCAAGTACTTGCATGTTGCTAATTTGTATGCTGCTAACGTGTGTATCTCCAGGGAAGGTGGTTCAAGTGTATCTCAGTATTAGAAAAGACGGATTTAGGTTTTTTGACAAGAACAGACTACTGTTCTGGTTTTAGCAATAGGTTTTACCTCTGAATGGGAAAAGAAATGGGTTTCATAGTAATGATTTTTGTTTCTTAACCATTTTCTAGCTGGTATCAGTAAAATTTGTTAAGTGTTTGGTTTTTTTCTATTTTTACTTTGGTTTCTACAGAAAACAACTTATTGTCTTTATGTCAGCATGCTTTAGCTTCTAACCACAACCAGAGCTGAAGATATAAAATGGTGTAGTGGTCCATCACTATTTTCATATAACACTGCATCAGACTCTTCTAGCTAATACAGATTTTTGCTCTTCAGATTTACAAATCACTGCTTCAGTAGGACAGGCACAGCAGTGAAGGGGCAAAAGCCTGTTGTGTCTCTGTCAATTAAAATTAAAATTATTTACTGCCTGGCATATGACAATATTTAGTGCCCAATTCAATTTAAAAGAAATAATTTACAAATAGTTCTGTTTTCTGGCTTTTGGCATGGAACTTATCCATTGTAATCCATTCTTTATTCAAAAAGCCCCAAGTTTAATACCAGTGCCCATAGAAGGCTAGAGATTGTATGTACAAGGGGATGGGGGAGAATGAAAACAAGATGAAAAGTAGTTCATATCTCTAGGAGATACATTTTTAGTTTAAAAAAATAAGACTTTTTTCTGTTGTATATTGTGCCTTTGCAGTCACTTTTCAAAATTAGGCTCTGGTGGTTGCAATAGATTTTAGTGGAATTTATGTATTGCATGCAGAAGAGAGAATATGCCAAGTGTATGTGTGTGCATGAGTATTAATTTATTACAGCAAATTACTTTAAAGTGTTAGAATTGTACAAATAAGACCTAGTCCTGTCCTTTAAATGGGAGAGGCAACAAGTAAAAGCTTTCACTGCTGTAGATCCATAAGAAAGAATGAAGGGGGAGAAAAGAATTCCTGTTATGTCCCTCTGTGCGGTCATGGTGTCCAGTCCTTACTCCCCTTGCTAAGTGACGCTGATTAGTTTATATGTTTTGGTTAAGGAGGTAGGCTTGATGTTGCTTGTATTCTAGATGCAAGTGTTTGTGAGATAGGAGCAGACATCTTGTTTGAGGTCACAAAAGAGAAATTCTGTTTCAGGATTCTGACTCCAAATTTTTTCTGACCTCTTAGTTCCTTTCTTGCCCTGTGAAAAACTCGTTTGAAAAATCAAGCGGAATCCATTTGTGCTATCAGCTTTCTATGAGAAAAAAATAATTGTATTGAGAGATAGAATATTGATCTCAGTGACTATCCCAATATGTAAAACATTCACTGACATACCTGGTGTATTTCCAGTCTGCTCCTTACAGGCAAGATCACAGTTCTTCCATTTTACTTAAATAATAATTTAAAGAAAACACTCGCTTACACTCCTTCCCCCTACCCTCTGCCCCCCCCCCAAAATGAGTGACTATGTTAGTTAAGATCAGCTACACTGTCTTGGGGAAGCAAGAAGGGGAATTTGCAACGCATCCACTGTATCTCTTGTGTAAATTAGGTTTTTGATTGTTTTGATAGGAGATAATTGCTTAAACATGACAGTTAATTTATGTTTTGTGTTCCAGCATAGAAGCTTCAGAGAAAGTGTGTTGCAGTGTGTACAGCTGACTTTACTTGACTTTATACCGAGGCATTTTTATCTCAGCTTGAAATACAGTACTTCACATATTTTTGCAGTATGCTAATACAGCAATCTGTGCACTGAATAGAATCTTGGTTTTAAACTTATTTTAGAAGTTATTGGCAATGACCATGTCTTTGCTAAATAAAAAAAAAAAAAAAGAAAAAATATTGGGGAAAGGTAATATTTAGTGCCTGACCTTTTGTATACAGGGTCAGTATATTTTAGCTGAAATCAGTGTGGCCAAACAATGAAAACTACAATAGAATCTGTTTTGTATCAACAGCATATAGATAGATTTGGTTAAAAGACGTATTTTTAACATCTGTTTATTGGATGTATTCATTTGATACATAGGCTCAAATGATCAAAGTATCAAGTAACAAAATGACTCATAGCATATGACTGATTAGAAACTAATATATTTTTCCTTCATAATAAACCCCATAGTAATCTAGCCTCAGACAATAAGCAAGCTACTAGCTTTCATTGAAATAATAAGCAAGTGAATAATATTTACAGTTCTGGCTTTAAAAGAAGAAAACCAGCACTGTTAGGCTGACTGAATCTGTTCTCAGGTTTTGGTGTTTGACATAAAATTGAAATGAAGTAATTGAATTGTAACAGTGTTGCTACACCTCGCTCTTAAATTGTGCTTGTGCTCAGAGCGCTTTGAATAAACTCAGAATCTCCATGGAATTGATACTGTGTGATTAATAAGAATGTAACAAATTGCTGTATATTTGATCACACTTGCTTTGGTGTTGCAGAAGCGGTGCAGAAAGCGTCTGAAGGGAGCAAAACAAGGAGCTACTGTGGCATGTTTCTTGTAGCCCTTTGCTGGAGCTCTGCGTCCCTCCTTTGGCATGGCCCCTTAGATGTGGAATGCTAGTGCTTGAGGCAGCCCTTATGTTACATAGTCAATATGTTGAGGGTCAGCAGTTCACTAACTGTCCTGCCTCACTGCTCAGCTATTAGTGCAGTATTTAGATTTAAGAATGAATTTTAAAATTGTGCTTTGACCATCTTTCAGCACATTTTTGCAAGTGTGGTGTTTGTTGTTAATTTGTATTTGAAAAGATACTCTAAAAACTCAGTATGCTTTATCATTATTCATAGCAACAGAAACCTCAGAGGTAATAATGTGGTCCCTTTACAGAAATGCAGGCAGCCAGACACCTACTTACAAGGAACACTTTTGCCACTTGATCATTATGAGAAACCTAGCCTTAATGATTCTTAAGACCCAAAGTAATTGCATGCAGTAGAACAAGTCCAAGGAGAAGTGCTAAGCTTGAGAAAGCGCTGATAACTTATGCCCCTTGTCTAATGTTCATCAGTTTGAATTTCTGATTTTTTGCCATAGTCCATGACTCAGACAGCGACTGTGATGGGGCAAGCTGCTCTGCATAACTGTTTTTGGATTCCTGGTAGTTCGTTATGTTGGGGGGAACTTGTTGGCTCTTCCTTTTTTTCCCAGCATGCAGTGAACATGATGTCTGCAGGGGTGCACTGACTGACAGCAGAGCACTTTGGCATTTGGAATACAAGCATAACTTAACCTTATTGTGCTTCTCTTGTAATCACCCTACTTGTGAACAAAAGTCTTAGTATGGGGTATAATGGTATTTTATAATATCATAAAAAGTAATTTTAATTTATTTGGTTGCTGCTATGGCAGAAATCCTGAAACATCACCTCTGCTTCTTTTCCTGAATAAATTTATTCTCCTGGAGTTGCAGGTTTTGGTTACTGGCTTGAAAGCTCTGAGCAAATGTCAGAGTGGTGCTGTATATTAAAATATATTATTATTACTCTTGGTACTGTGGCATGATATATCTGAAGTAAAAGATTTTTAAAGGCACACATACATCTTCCCGAGAGACAGATTTTTGCAAATCTGTCTCCATTTACTCTCATTAGTATTAAATCAGTACAATTGATAACAAATGTCAAACTGTAATGTTTCTAGTGAAGCAGACCATCTGCCTGTTTTGTAATATGAACATTTATGCTTACAATAAGTGTACTTCAACAACTGTGCCTGAAATGCCAGGTAGTAATGTCTGTTATTTGAGGTCTCTGAATACATTATGCATATTGGAACAACAATTAGTTCCATGCTTTCTGGCAAATGTAGTTATTAAAAGAGATTTCTTTCTGTGGATTGCTTGCCTGTCTTGAAAATGCCTCCTCTTAGTCCCTGCTTCATTTCCCTGTAATTTTGTTTCGTATCAATGCATTTAGTTTCCAAACTAGCCTCTCTTTGAATAACTGAAATTAGTGAAGGCTGCCAGTCTACCAGCTAGAGTAATGTTGTGGTGCTCAAACAGAATCATGTTGCTGTCAACTCTACCAGTTTGTTTTGACAGAAAGATTTATTTTTTTTTTAATTGAAAACAATCACTAACCAAACTAAAAGAATATAAATATCTGTGAAATTCCTCGATTAAAGCTTTCAGGACTGCAATATAACTTGATGACTTGCTTTTTTTCTGCAGGGAGCAATGGGAAGTGAAAGATGAACTGTATTTCAGATGACTCAGTTGTCCTTCTCATATTGATGCATGTGCTTTTACTGGGATTGGTGGAAGCTAAGAGGCTTCAGTTTTCTCAGCTTTCCCTAAATCCAGCTTCTTCACATCAACAGTTGAAATCTGTGTATTTGTAGCCAGAGAAATTGGCTACTGGTTCTTGGTTCACATTGCCACATGTTGTCAGAGTGGATTGAAGCCACCAAGTTCAGGGAAGCTGGTGTGAGCATGTTCCTTCTCACCTCCAGCCCTGCAGGAGGCATGCTGCAACCACAGGGCCTGATGTGGGGGAAGTGGGGAAGGGTTTGGCACGGGCTCATTTTATTGATGTGCTGTTACACAGGGTAGTTGCCCAGAGAACAGGCTGTACTCATCTGGACAGGTCATTTAATTAGTAATAGAGCTTTATCAAGACTACTGGTAGATGATGAGATGTGTGTCTGCTGTCCCTAGTTTTCCTCAAGAGGAGAGTCTTCAATGTCTTTGTGGCTGTGGAAACTGTTGAGACTATGGTACAATACAGGGGTGTTAGGTTGTTTGATTTTTTTTTTTTTTTTTTTTTTGAGACCAAAATTAGCATGCCTAAAAGGAAACTGGGAAATCGTGGTATATTAATAGCAAAGCTGTGTACATTATGCTGACATTTCCATCCTCAAGAAACACTGTAAATAAAATCAGTAAAAAGATGCTGGCTATATTCTTCATTCTGTTTTACAGTAACCTTTTCTATTTAAATGTGAAAGGGTTGTTAACACTATCTACTTCTAATTGATAGAGAAGGTTTGCTGAGTTATTGCTAGTGATACATAAACTGATCCATGTATTTACTAAATTTCCTACAAGTTGTGATCGTTCTCCATTGTGATTTGAGAGTGAAAGCTAAGATAATTGATCTGTTCTTTTGATTTCTCAACATCAAATTTCTTGAAATAGTATGTGATAAAAAAAAAACACCTTTGTTTTATTGCAGGGTTGGTTTTTGGTTGGTTTTTTTGAGCAGAGGGGGATTTTTTTTTTTTGGGGGTGTCATTGTATTGCTGATTTCAAATACTGGCAAAACTACTTGTGTCATATCACACTATGGTTTTTAACAAGCTTTTTGCTGGTTTATTCAGTGTTTTTAGAGCAATGTTACATTCCTAGTTTTCGTGCTTGGCTTGGAAACCTGCACTGTTTAAAAACTGAAAATAAGCAATATTCATTCATACATTCCTTTATCTACTTACGCTGCAAGGTTTCTTTGAGTATTATGCTGAGTAGTTATGTGCGTTACTTGTAGTCATGTATATAGTGTATGTACTTGAGCATTTGTTTATGTATCAAATGGTAGAGTTTTCCATAAATACTTAGCATGTATTTGTCTTTAGCAGTTGAAGCAGAGTTAGAAATCTGTCCTGTCAAATACAAATACAGATATCTTTATTTCTGTAAAATCTCTGTGTTTCCAGTTTATCCACTGAGTCTTGGCCTGATGATGCAATAATGATGTCTTGTGTACTGAACATTAACATTTCTGGGATGCTTCAAATCATCAAGCTTTTGAAGCAGAGGAATTTTGTTGGTGAGAAAAATTAATTGAACAAAATTTTGATTCAGATTCCCCGAGTTCTTGGTGCCATGATGCTAAGCAGAAAGTCTGTTAATTCGCATACAGAGTTAGTCTTACAATAAAAATCAAGGTCTGCAAGTTCTGCCAGGTTTTTAGTAAGTAAATATTCAGCAGAATCTGTCATTTGATGTTGAAGAATGTAAAAGGCAGCAGACACAAAACTGCAGTGGATTTGAAAGCTATAATGCTGCTTCAATAGAAATAAAATGTTTTACTTCACAACAATAAATCATATGCATATCCTCATAGAGCACTTAAATGTAATCATATTAGGGTGTTATATTTTAATGTGCTCTACATTTATGTGCATATGATGCATTATTGTGACTTAAACCATTTTAATCTTCATTTATTATCTTCCTAGTTTTCTTTCTTACTCCCATTTTCCTGATCTCAGTAGTAAAAAGGCAGTTTCTGATACTCCATTTTCTTACTTGTTTGGAAGACAAAGTTTTGCCAAAAGGATGCAGGAGTTTTCAGTTTTACAGGCCTGCTTGTTAAAATGTTCTCTGCTTAATTAATGTAAAAACTGCAAGACTGGGGGGCACTCTCCCATTTTGACCTCGAGACCATGTGAAGGACATAGCAAGCATACATATGCTCTAAATAGATGTCATTTGAGTTATGTGAAGCTTAGAACCTAGATCTGTTTTCCAGGCTCTGGTGGTAAGCATTCCCCAATGTTCAGCCAATATCTAAGTAATAAAAAAAGAAACAACCCAAATTTGCAGTTAGTTAAGACTTATTCTTTACAAAATGGTTACGTCTTACTGAGCATGTTGATAATACCATTCTCTCATTAACCATTTTGTGCTATTATATATGCTTATTAAACATTTGTCTCGCAAGTGTTTCCTGTGATGAAAATTGGGTTTCTTCAAGCAATAAGCATATTCTGTTGAATCTTTCGTTTGAGAGAAGCAAGAGAAGCAACAGGAACTGTTCAGACTCTGAGAAAAGAAAGTTTGGCATAGTCTTGAGTTGCTAGTTAGTCTTCAATTTTCGTTTGTTCATGAAATGTACAGTGCCAATTATAGCTGATGTGTGCTGACAATTGATATTTTCACTTTACAATTCTATCTAGTTAAGTAATTTAAATAAATGGGTAAAATGTACCCAATACCTGGAGTGAGCTTGCCCTCCTGCTGCTTTGCTTTGTAAAAGTTGGCTTGACTATTCAGTTAATAAAAGTTTTAAATGTCATATCTATAAAAAGGCCTGATATAAATTCTTCCAGCTAAGGAACTTTTTTATCATGAATTGTTTGGTAGTGAAAAGAGATACTCAATGTTAGACCTTACTCATGGTCTTTTCCAAAATACTTAAGAAATGATATTTGTGATAGGATAATGATGACTGCCCTGAGGAACTCTGTGCAGTCTCTTGTGTGCAGCTATTACTTCTTTCATTTTCTCCTCCCTGTGTAACCACTGTGCTTCAACAAATCTCTCATCTGAAGGCCTGCCCTATCCTTTTATTGTGGGCGTTTTTCTACGCGTCTCTTAAAATATAGGAAGATGTGTATTTGTTCACTTCTTGCATGACAAGGCCTCTGTTATCTTGAGTCCCTCTCACAAGGGTCACTTCTTGGCCATCTGCTCTTTTCTATATACCATGTCTAAACTATACTGCTAACTGACAGTTATGTGCTTGTGATTCTCAGCTGTACGTATTTCTTGACACCTCTAATGACTCCTCTCTGTTCTTTTTGCCTGCTTGTGTTGGCTTTCCCTTTAAATACTTCGTATGGATGTGTTTCTCTTGGGGACACATCAACTGTTCTGCTGGTATAGTTGCTATTTAGATTTTCTGTGAATAACCTCGGTATCATGTTTGATCCTGAACTTCTCAACTGATACCTCTACTCTACCTGCAAATCTCATTTGCTGTATATAACACTGGCATTTTTTTTTTTAGTACCTTGTGGTCTGAACTTCCTCTCTTGACTGTTTAATTTCATTCTGTTCCTTCTTTGTCTTGGTGTTTTCTGTGTGTGAAAGAAGCATTCGTTCTTTTTCTAAGTGTCCTATAAGTCATCTGGATTCCAGTTAATTTCAGGGATGAAACCATTCTCTCTTACTCAAAATCTAAATATGTCATCTCATATTATGCTTTCAGTGTTTTCCTTTTGGTGGAGTACAGATCTTTAGATGAGTCAAGCATATTTTAATAGGAGCTTGTCTCATATATTGCTTCAAGGTAATTTTTAGTCTGTTTTCTTCCAGCTACTATATCATATAACTTGGGTGTATAATTTTCTTTAAACTTAATTTTTAAAGTTGCTTGGGGTTGTTTTAATATGTTAGATTTCAAAGTGTAAGTATACTTACTGTGATTCATATGTGATACTGCATACAGTCCTTCAAATTTTGAAGAATAACAAAACCCAAAGTCCCTCAACTGTCATGGCTCTTTAGGGTATTCCTGCATGTCCAGTGCTGAGGTCCTTGGCTTGTTGTCTGGTTTAGGCAGTCTCTTAGATTAAAACCCGGCAGTTGTAGAGGTCTAATGATTAAAAATAAAGTGTGCATTCCTCTATATAAAGATTCAAAATGCTTGGATCCACTTTAGGCATGAGGCAAATATCCTTTATCACTCTGTTGCATATAAGCACTTCTGAAGCTGTAGAGGTTGTGCTCGGACAGCCCGATTAGAATTGCACGTGTGCTGCTCACTGGGCAGCCTAAGAGGGCTGCTCTTATGGTTAGTGTGGTGACTACTCACAGTTAAGTCTGCAGCTGTTTGTTTTGACTTTAAATCAGTGTTTACTCGACCCATTTTCACACCGAAGTTTCTGTTCTTAGAATGATCTCTGAATTACTGTTACAGATTATTTTCCAGACCCAAGACAAAGAGTGAACAATTTGTAATCTGTTTTGATTTGTTCCGGTGCCAAAGGAAACTAGCTGAGACCCAGTCTACAATCTCCTTATGACTGCTTTTTATGCTGATTTGTGTCTCTTTCCATGTGTTCTGTAACTTAAAATTCATTCCCAGCTTGCGTTTGGTGTGGACAGTTATCATGTTGGGTATGAAGCTCATAGGTATGTAACTAGGGTGTCAGTTTATGAACATTTCAGCTAACAGTGTGAAAGGCAGTTTAGCAGCTCTTTGCTTCTGATACTGGAGACAGTCACAAGATGCACTGCGTTGTTCAAAACTACGTATAGTGTAGGCTAGTTTACAGTGTGTGTGACTTGGATGTTGAAACCTGGGGAAGGCTTCAGGGAAATCTGGGAACTGCCAGACAGAGTGTCAATCCAGAACATCGATTATAGCAGCAGGGGTGATTCAATATGTCTAGTTTGTATTGCAGTTGGGGCTTTTTATGTTCAAGCAGCACTGGACACTGGAGCTTTATGATACTTCTACTGCTGTCTACATGTGTATCTGCTGGTCTGCTTGCAGAGCAATCTGCTGCTGGTCATGACTGAAAGCATGAGCAGGGACTAGGCAGTACACTTACCTCCCATGAAGCATGATATTGAGACTTTGGGTGTAGGCTTGATGTTTCTAGTTTACTGTCAGTTCCAGAGCCATTTTAGAAGTATAGTTTGGGAGAAAATTCAGTTTTAGACGTGATGCATCTCACTTCAGGATTTAAGGATGCACAGAGCCATTTTCACTTATGTCTAAGTCAGCCCCATTTCATGAGGGACAACAGATATACTTTGGCCATTAGCAGTAGGGTGCTTTTCCATGGGAAATGAAAAATTTCTAGCAGTCTGATCTGGTTTTGCTGAAAGGTGAGCAGGTACATACATCAGGCTGTAAGGAAAGTGCTTACTTCTCACTGGCCATGTGCCTGTGTATATGCACGGGAGCTCACTGATAATTTTTAAATGTTGGTTTCTGATGGGAACAATTAGTCCTTCGCTGAGTAAAAGTGATTTCATTATTCATGTCCAGAAAGGTGCTTTTCTCTGCTGTGGAGAATATCCTTAGTCCATTGTCACTAACCTGCACTATCTAGTTGAGAGAACAGTGTGTCAGTGATAACAGTTGCAGGTTTGGGGGAGGAAGACGTGTCTGTCTTTTTTTTCATTCCTTTTTTCTGTCTGTCCCTTTGACCTTATCCCTGCCTATTGCTTGCTTCCATTTCTCATGCTGAAATGATGATCAAGACCCTTGTCTACCAGTATTTCAGGAAACAACTGCAAAGCCTACATGCAAGGCAGGGGCAGGCTGGCATAGGTACTGCCTAGCCATAACCTGCAGGCATGATGAAGCAAACCCGAGACAGGTTTTTTTTTCCTTCTCATTTTTCATTCTTGCTCTTTCCCTGTGATAGTTGCTCTTGACAGTCAAGCTGGCAAATCATATAGATCAAGGTCGCCCTCTCTTACTGCGGGACTTGGATGTAGTGCTGGCTGCCCAGCTCCCCTGGCTGCTTGTGTTGCTCCTATCCAGTGCCTGGTCTTTTCCTGGGAACACATTCTTTCTACTTCTGGTTTGTTGGTGGCAGGACTGCAAGTACCAAGCTTTGTTGATTGCCATCACTTTGTCATCAATAGTGTAAGTCTTCTCAGCTCTAGAGTAGCCACTGTTGTCCTTCACTTTCTACTACATGTACAAGAGATTTTCCTACAGCTAGCAGCTGTGTATGTTTCATGTGTTTCCATCTGCTGGGATGATGCTATTGTAAACATTATATTGTGCATTATGCATATATATATGTGCATATATATATGTGTGTGCGTATATATAGGTGTGTATATATATATGCACCATTATGCAATATCACTGCAGAAATGTCCAGCAGCTGTGCTCTGAACAGTGCTCAGGGTTTGGCAAGTGTTACTTGGAGTGCTCTCAGCTAAAGACACATCAATGTTTTTTCACATTCACAAAGTTAAAAGTGTTAAGTGGCTGTGACATATTGAGGGAGGCCGAAGGACTGCAATCCACACCTGAGCACAGATAAAAGAGAGAGATAAGCCTGCTCCAGCATAGACAAGACAACAGTACTACAAGAGGATGCTTAGAGAGCCTTAGTGTTCTTGATGCTTTCTCAAGACCAAGGTCAACAGCTATCAAACACTCCATGTTGATACGGAGAAGATGTTTTTTAAAATCTACTATTTTTATGGAAACAGTAAAGCTTTAATAAAGGAAAAGTGACCTGGATGATAATTTTTGTCACAATTATGCTATTAATATTAATCAGCTTTTCTTTGCGCTCCATTGCCACCATAGTTGGTGTTAGTCTTCATGCAAGAGACTCATATAGACTCTGAAGCTAGCTTCATACAAAACATAAATGTAGCAAATATTTGTAGTGATGTGAACTTACTTATTTAATAGAGAATAATAAAATGCTTGTATTAAATTAATGGAGGAACCTGTAAGCTTGGGAAATCTTACATGCGTTGTCTTTCACCTGGCCTGTCCATGCATGCTTTGCCTATAAGGCTGCTGTAATATAAGTACTTTGCTAGATTGTTCATGCAAAATGGAAAACTCCAAAGAAGTGTTGCTTCACATGTATGTTTTACTGAATATTGATGGAAAAAAAGAAACTAGAAATGACATTTTTCACTCTGTAAAATTCTACTTGGCTCCCCAAATGTAAGAACTGTTCTTTTCAAAGGGACCGAACATATATGTACTTCTCTTAAATCAGTCTTGCGGTTTGTCCATTTCCATCACATTTCAGCTTGAAACCTGTTTGGGCAGGGATAATAAGATACACCATGACTTTACTTATTTTACGACTTTAATTTCACTTTTAAGCTTATAGATTTAGTTTTAAAAGCTCTCTCCAAAGTTCAAGATGCACTTTGCAGAGTATTGTTAAATAGATTAAATCCAAACACAAATAGGTTTATTTGAATTGTGGGTTTGATTTTTTTTCTTTATGTGATATTTCTCCATTAGTAGTAAAAATAATACAATATTGGAGAAAATATTTGTAGTTAGGGTAGGTGGGGAGGCAGAAGGCATCTGGGCAGAAAGTTAATCTTGCTGCAAAGATTTCTCAAGGTAGTTTTTTTCTACCTTAGAATTAATACAGTGAATTCATCAAAATATCTTAACTAGAGCTGTGGTGATGATTGTCTCTTTAAAGCTAGGCATTGATAAGAATCCAGCACTTAGAAATTGATTTTTTTTTTAATCTTGCACTATTTTCAAAATTAAGATTGATTTGGTCTGTCAGCACGTGACCTTTACAAATCCCAACGTTACTTTATCACTTGATCCTTTTTCTGAAGAAAAACTACTTAGATCACACAGGTACCATCTATTATCTCAGTCAATACATTCCTTGTAAAATCTTCTACTTTCCATGAGTTGCTGTAAGCAAAATGTGTAATATGGAAGTGATATCTTCTAGGACAGTTGTTGTGAACAGACAATTTGATAAATGTATAATATTTGAAACAAAACACTGTTAGATTTGAGAAGTCAGATATTACAAAAGTTATAAGCAAGAGATTTTGTTTTGGAAGTATGAAGATGGAAATACATTTTCAGTGGCTATGATAGTTATTTTTATTTTGTATGTCTGAACAAGCAGTATACAACGGTAAATCAGCAGCATTGCATGTTAGATAAATACGCTTTTCAAACTAAATTAAATACTTTCTGCATGTGAAAATCTTCACTTACCTATAAGCTTTCAATATTTTTTCAGGTATTTCCCAAGTCTTGTCTTTCTGACTTAATCCAGAAAAATGTGTGTTTTAACTGTTATTAAAAGTGTTAATATATTTAAATGTGTTCTTTCTTTTATATGCACTGATTCAGGTCTACATTCAGTCTTTTTCAACTACATGTAATGGCATTAAAAAAAAAAATCACAGATAACTTACTATTTTTTCACGTGTTTTCCTAATAAGGATGGCTTCAAGATACCAGTATCAACCAATGTTGATGGATTGTCCTTCTGAGTTATGCAGCAGTAGCTGCATTAATGCTAAATCTTAATGAAAGAGTAATTGTAACTATTGGCAATATTTTTGTTTTCACTGAGTTCTTAAATCAAAAAATAATTTAAAAATTCATGTTATTCGTATTTATGCTTTGAAAAAAAATCCCACAAACCCCAAACCAGTGTTTTCCACTTTGTAACACACCATTTTTACCAGAAGGGAGTAATCTCACCTTGAGAGATTTGCTATTTTTTTTTTTTTTTTTTTTTTTTCCCTTGCCATTTTTTTTATTTAATGGGGGACAGGGAGTGTGAGAACTAACAAAGCAGTGTGCTTTGAGCTCTTGGAGAAAATGCCATATTAAAACCAGTACTCTCAGTCTGCAAGACGTACATGCTCTGGACTGACAGGTCTAAGTGTGCTCTGTGGTGCCTTATGTGCTTTGTATCTTTTTTTTATTTCCTGGTGGTTGCTTGATGACACTCACTGCCCTATATAAACTAGTGTGCAGGCACACTAGGGTGTAAAAGAAGAGAGTTGGAACAAACTCACCCCCACCAAAAGAGGCCCTGCTATTACCTGTGCCATTTGTTTAACTCCTTATACCTGCTCTGGTATTCAGCACAATGAGGTGCTTTCAGTCACTGACCCAGTACAAAACCTGTGTCTTCCAGTTGAGGAGCTTCCACATAGGGGGCAGAAGGAGAGGTTTCTGTAGGTTTCCCTGAGAAATAAAACACAATTGCAATAAAATATAATAAATTATATAAAAAAAAAGTTTGTGGTCTGCTTCCAGTAAGGTTAAAATTGTGAATTGGCCATTTTCCAATTTTTTCTTCCAACCACCTTCTTGTTACTTACAGATCTCCATAGGACAGAACCCTCTTTTGTTACATGTGTGAACTTCTGTAATTCCTCTTCTGGAAACCAGTAGGAGTTTTCCCTTACATGCTACCTCTGTGAACTCATGAAAGAATGAATCCAGTAAAATCAGTTGGCTGACTTTCTAGCTTATCCTGATGTATGTCTACTAGGTAGAGCACTGCAAGTTATATGAGCTGGGTAGAAGGGGAGTGGGTGCCACTTTTGGCAGTAATTTCTTAGTAGCTTGAATTAAGAAATGCTGCAGCTTTGTACTGCTGGGATAATCTAAAATAAAGGCATAAAAGCAACTGTACTATTCAAGCCAAATACTCAGCTAGTTTGGTATCCTGTTCCCTTCTGTACATATATGTGAAAAGGGAAAGGGTATGAAGAAATTCTTATTTCTTGAGTTGTAAGAGGCAATGAATAGCCATATTTTCAGCCTCAGTTAGTTTTGTTGCCTTGCCGTTAATCTCTCTGTTTTTAGTACAAATCTGTGGGACGTTTCTCCACACAAAACCCATTTATTTGTGCCCTGTTTTGCTATCATCTGCCTGTCGGTTTGTCTCTGAGACCATTTTCCCTGTTACACTTCAGTAACCTACCTTTTTGGAACCTATCTTGCAAGGATCCTTACCAAATGTCTTCTTCACCATGTTCAGTTTACTTCTGGGAAAAAAAACCCCAAAACCAACCAACCAACAAAAAAAAAAAAAAACCAACAAAACACCATTCTTTTCTGAAAGACAGCATTTTTACGGACTTTTGAGTATTTTCCACTGCATTAATGGAGCATTCTATGTGTGTTGTATGTGTGTCTATAGATAAACAAACCATGCCTCTAACATTTCTTGGCAATGACCGTTACTCTTTAAAAATCTGAATTTGATTATTACAATTCAAGAGTAAGAGCTGCACCTCAGTTTGGAGGGGTTAGAAGACAACATCTGTAAGACTAGGGATGAAAAAAATCCTATGTCCTCTTAGATTTATCTTCTTGCTCTGTGTAGGAAAAAAGTAGATTTTTTTCTAAGGTAATATATAAATCTTAGAAGGTCTTTCAGCACAAACATTTTAAGATGTTTGCTGTTTTGCTGATCACAGTATTTTGAATGAAGACAGTAAGTTTTGTATTCTTTGTTACCTATAATACTCAGGGCTATGTAGATGTTCTTCTTTGCAACTTTGCTCTCAACAAGCTGGTAGAAAACCTTTGAAGTCACGTTTTCCCCCCACTGTGACACACAGTAGCTACTCATGGTGTTACTCTTTTCAGATTATGATCAAAATGGGATCATTCAGATCATCTGCCTTGCAGGGGTTTGAAGATCACTAATGAGAAGGCCTCCATGCTTGTAAACTGAGTGAGCTTTACATAGGAAGTAGTGAGCAGTACTGAATTTGGCAGCTCTGTACAACCCTTACACAAAAGACACCTTAACGAGCCCATTGGATGCTGTATAGTGTATGCCTGAAATCCCTCTCCTCTTTGCCTGGGTTAAATTCAGTGGCTAGTGGTGAAACCTGAGGAGTACATGGAGTGGAAAGAGCAGTAGGAAGAGAGGATGCTTGTAGCCCCTTTGCTGTGAGCTTGGCTTTAGAGATTTTGGGTTGTAGCAAACCTTGACTTGCTATGGATAATGGGAGAGAAATCCTCCACTTTCTCTGGCAACTGCCACTGGCTCCTGCTGGGAGAAAAATCAGTGAAGAAAGTATATAAATTGGTAAAGATTCCAAGACTGGGAGAGACAGGCGTATTTTGTCATAGAAAGGTAAATTTTTATATATTTAAATAGTTTAGATTTCCCAAGACAGTGCTTCAAGCTGTAGTTTACGTGTTCCTTTACTGAAGGTTGTGATTTGTGATTGTTTTCTCTGTTTGAAACATGGGTTTCAAAGCATTATGCACCAGTGGAGCTTCACTGACAAGTATTTTTTACGCTAAATAAGCTTGCTATTATGTATTCTTTATGTAGTTGTTTGTAATATAGCTTCTACAAAAGAGAAAATGTGTCATAAATCTTAATCTATGTTGTCCATTAGGTTTGCTTTGTTGTTGTGAAAAGTGTATTTGGGAAACCCTTGAGAGGCACCATGTGGGCCTGAACAGCTAAATATGAAGATATTAGGGCTTCTTTGTATTAGAAGGCTTGGACATTTTCATCCAATTCTGTTCAAGACTTTTTTTGTTTTTATATAATGAACAGCTACATGTGGATTGTAAATGATTATGGGAGGCAATTAAATAGCCTTGAAAGAAACAGTTATGGTAATTATATTTTCTATACAGTGTATCACAAACAGTTATTTTTTTCATACTCATCATGAATTCTGAGATTCTGACTAATCACTCCAACGTGAATCGTCAAAGCTTATTTAAAACTGGAATACTGGAGTGTAAATCATTCAACAAGCAAGGCAAATTTTTCACAGCAATAGTCTAACTCATGTATATAAGTGTGTGACCTTGAAAATTGTATGTGTAACTTTGCTCCAGACACTAGGCTCCTTGCTATAGTAAGATTAAGCATTTATGTATTAGCAGGTTTAGCAGCATATGGCTGTGTATGCATTCCAAAAATCCATTTGTTACCATTTTTTATTTAATGCCTGTTTTTCTCTGAGCCTGGGCCATAGTGTCCTCTTCCTGCCTTCTCCCCCTGCAATAAAAATTAATGAACAGTGGTTTTTACTGCTACTAATAAGCTTTAATGATCTTAGAAAAAAGAGACAAGCAATTAATTAGTTGAAATTCTTCCAGTTCTCAGCATTTAAACAATTTGAAGTGTGAACATGTTAGGAGGAAACAGTGGGAAATCTTGATAAATAACAACTTAAATATAAATATTTTTTGTAAGATTTCATGTTGACATTACATTCACAGGACTTACAAACTGTAAAACAATTAACAAGGCAAACCTTTTGTGTAGGTGTTTTCCATCACCCATCAGTGTTTTCAAATTATTTCAATACTTCAACTGAGATGCTTCACTTGGTTTGATGTGGTACAAATTTGTGTGTATTTCCTAGATGTTTCTTTAAAAAATGCAACAATTTAGATGTAAAAAAACCTAAAAGCTATAACAAAACTGGTAGTCTTGCATTAATATTTCTGTTGTATCTACTGGCTGTGTTTTTACAACATATTTGAGATTTTTTTTTTTTCCTAGTATAATCTGCTTTATGATGGGTGTAACACAATAAATGATTTGCACACAACAGTCATTTTGCCAAGTGGTATTTCTTGTTTGCAGCTGGAGATAAAATTTTAGCTATGCATTCGTGTTTGCCTTCCTATTCCAATATGGTTTGCCATGAAGATTACTGGTGCTAAGCAAGTCCAGCAAAAAACCTCATGTTCATGAGCACTGGTCATGGGTGTTCATTGCAGCAACCTAGAAGGACAGGTCTCTCAGGTGGACAGTAAAACCTCCTGGTAGAAATTAATTCAGATTCATTGGATTGAATGAAATGCCTCTTCTGTTCTGCTGCTCACTTTCCTTCCACACTTCAGCAGGAGAAGTGGGAGAGACCCAAACTCTGACTCTCTTCCCAACAAGGAAAATCACCAAAAATTGTACAGAGCACAATGGTAGTGTTAGTTGTTACTAACTTGAGACAGAACACTGGGATAACCTTAGTTAAGTCTTGGTCTAAATGAGAGCTGGTGTGCCTACTGATCTGTTGAGCGTCGTTTGTATCGAGCTTACCTTATTCTTTTTTTGTCTTTTGTTTACAAAAGCTGACTAGCTGCAGTAAATTGCAGAATTTACAGTATGAACTTCTAGATAAGCCTCCTGTATGCTGGCTGTCTTCTTGTGTCCTGGTGTCTTGTCCTGAAGAGGCAAGATGGCTTCTAACACTTCAGTGTTTATGTAAGGTGAGATGAGATGAAATTGCTTCAAGTTATGTCAGAGGAGGTTTAGAATGGATATTAGAAAAATTACTCCACTAAAAGGGTTATCAAGCACTGGAACAGGCTGCCCAGGAAGATGCTGAGTCACCATTCCTGGAGGTATTTAAAGGATGTGTAGATGTGAAGTTTAGGCACATAGTTTGGTGATGGACTTGGTAGTGCTAGGTTAACAGTTGGCCTCAATGATCTTAAAGGTCTTTTCCTTCCTAGATGATTCTGTGATCCTATTGGTTAGTAGGAGAGTAGCCTAAAAATAGTTATATCATTTAGAATCTATAGAGTGAATATATGTATATTCTACCACAAAAAGCAGATGCTCGAGTTGCTCCCTTTGTCAGATACCTAAGAATATCTTGTTACCCTAGGGTTGTGCGAAGGAGCCTATGCGTTTATTAGAATCTTTTAGTACCTGACATAACCTAGACCTACACATGGTATTAATGTAATTTTTTTTTTTTAGAGTTGCAGAGATGGTCATATAAAATGATCAAGAACTTTGAATGCACTGTGACTGTCTGGGTTACTCCGTTTTACACAGGAGGTTTGTAATGGGAGATTGCAAATGTGCAGCATTTTAGAGATGGGACATTTGTAGCCATTTGTGACTCTGTGCAGCATGCTTCTGACAGTCTGTATAGAATTGAGATGTTTAGGGAGCTTTTATATTAGAAACAGAGACTTTGTCCTGTTCTCACAGTGATAAATATCTATTTGTGGTATTTTGTCTCAAGAAAGTATTAAACCGAAATTTATAACAGATGAGTAAGTGAACGCTGTTTTTTGTTCTGTGGGGATTTGTTTTGTTTGTTTGGGGGAGTTGTTTGTGTTTTTTGTGGGTTTGAGGTGGGGAAGGGGTTGTTGATGCTGTTTTTATGGTGGTTTTGTTGTTGATGTTAGTTTTTTGGATTTATTTTAATTTCTGTGAAATTGTTAGGTTTTAGCCATGTTTGGGGAGGTGGTTCTGAGTGAAGGATGCTTGGGAGAAAGGTTATCCTCCTCAGGACAGAGTGCTCTTTTTCTTTCCGCTGAAGTCTGAGGGAAGAGTTCATTGATCTCAATAATGAAAACATTGAAAAGTCCTTCAGCAAAACCAGGGAGACCAAATTTGACATTTTGTGATATATCTGAAGTTATTTGGCGAGAAAAGAGGAAATGGGGAAAAAAGATGTCAGGTAACAAACCGCAACCTGCTAGATCTAATTAAAGTGGTAGAGATTTAGGAAAGGGAGTGGTTTGTTCCTTGCAGAAGGGGGTTGGGTTTTTGATTTTTACTTGAGAGGGAAAGCACTGTAATCTTTCATTCTCCCTTAGGTAGGCATCTTCCTTGACCATCAAGTTGATCTCAGCCAGAGTTAAAAAAGAATGGATAAAAATACTTAGATACTATGCTTTATTAACTGGCAGGATTTTTTAGTATCAAGGAATATTCCTGGTTTCTTCGTGGTAAGATACAAACTTGTGACTCAGTGAAGCAGGCTTCAGCTGGGGGGAGGTGTGTGTTAGAGTTCAGTAAAATTGCAAGTTAAGATTTTAGCCATTCATCTTTGGAAAATTGAGCATTCACAGATCCTTTGCATGTGTATTTAAAATAATCTTTCTTGGCCAAAAAAAAAAAAAGGGCTATAATTTAAGTGAAGGGAGAAGATTTAAGTTAACAGTAGTTAATCCCTTAAATACTATATTGCATAAGTCTGTCTTGCTCAACATATTGTATGTGTATATATTGACAGCCTTCCAGTGTACTTGTTAATCACAAGATTAAAGAGGAAGTGGCAGTGAATTTACAGTCTTTTCAAAAAGGCCTGAAGGGGCATATTCTCAAATGTTAGTCTTTGGAAAACAGCTGTTTGTACTGCTCATATTATTTTTAATAAATGTTTTTCAAGTACCACTGTTTCTGTGCATCAGTACCAGATTGCCTGGTTACAATATGTATGCTGACATCTGTCTATTTTATAATTAAACATAGGCCTACTGTACATCAGGTATCTGAAATAGCTATGACAAATGTGAATGCTGATACTGTGCGTATAACTGCTGAAACTTGTCATTCCTTTGTGCTTCTATTATTTTTGTACTCTAAGCTAAACAGACTAGCTGCTGCTAAGAAGCTGTCAGGGGATGCATGTCAAACACTCAGTGTATCATATGATCAGCCCAGTGCTGGGATGGAGAAGTCAGTGGCTGGAAGGGGGGGAAAAAAAAGTGACCTTTTTCTCTCAACATTGTCTTTACACGGAAAGGAACAGATGAGTTTCTGAATTATTCACAGTACTGAAGGCTTATAATCGTTAGCAACGGTGGCAGCAGCAGAATGTAGAGGCAGGGGTTGGGTTTTTTGTTAAAATGTCTGGTTCTCAAGCTCTTCAAAGGAGTCATTTCACAAAACTGTCTCTGGGAATTTGGGTATTTAAGGTCTATGAGAGCGAGGGCAGCTTCTTCCAAAGGATCGAGTAACAGAATATTTTCTTCTTGCTTTTGTAAGGATCTCTGCTGAAGTAAAGGTTAATCATAGGTTCATGCAGTAATGGAACAAAGAAGCTCCATGAAAAGGGTTTGCTGTTTCAGGAAGTACTCTCTGAGTTGATTACAGTGTTAGTAATAAAGCAGATCTTTTAACACATAATATAATTACTAAATATATACATTACCTATACAACTAAACATATAAAACCAGTTCCTATAACAGTAAAATTACTTGAAACAAAGATAGGCAATAAGGTAATTTTGATTATAACCAGCACATTGTTGTGGTTTAAGACTCAGGACACACATGGTGGAAGGTAAGGCTTTTCTTGATGTCACGTAGAGTTTTGCTTCCTTAAAATATGGACTGTTTATAGTTTCCTTGAAGTAGTTGGCTTTTAATGATAGTCTTTAAAATTCTTTTGTTTCAGTAGGTCAAATGTAATAATATATTATCTAAAGTTTCTTCTCCCTTTTTTCATTCTGAAACCTACTGACGCTTATTATGAATTTGGAAAGTGAGCACTTGGATGCAGTGTGTAATAATCATGACATGATTTAGCACGCCTGTCATTAGTGTCCTGTGACAAATGCTCGTCAGTCAGATGCTGTTGGTCAAATGAAAGCTTGTATGGCAGCATCAGTTACTGTCATTACTCTCTGACAAGTACTCTCACATTTCTGTGTCTATGTGGTACTAGAGAGAAAGGTTTTACGTATGGACAGAGTAAGGAAAAAACAATGGAAAGTGGCAGGAGAGCTAATGATCTACAGCTGTCAGGAGCCCAAGTTGATTTTAAAATCTTTCAAAGCTTTTGCAGTTATTCATTTGCTTTTAGAAGTTCTTCACTGTGGATGGGAAGATGTGCTTTATTAATACACTCTGAATCTTAAGATAAAAGGCACATGCTCTACATAAAGAACTAAATTCCTTCACAGTCCAATTAATGTTTTAACAGTCTAATAGACCATGGTAATGTAGAAAAGCCTCTTTAATAATGCATTTGAAATTGTTAAACAAAACTTCCAAGTGCCTGCTGTTTTTGGTGTTACACTTGCCCTTCCAGTTTTCCTCTGGGTTGTGAGGAATGAAACAGAATGGTGAGCGGGGGTGAGGGGGTGTGTTTTCATGAAGTCATCAGCATTCTCTGCCCTTCATCACAGGCAGCATGGTGTTCATGGTGGGTCTGGCTTCCTTCTTGATCTTGGTCTGCTTGAGTGTGGTTTTGTATGTTTTGTTGTAGCCTGCTTTATTCTCATCAATTGCCAGCTCAGGTTTTGAAGGCTGCCCCAAAGCCTTCCCGCAGCCTCAGCTGACATAAAGGCCTTTTCTGTATTAATCAGTGACTGCTGCAGGGTGCTGGACTTTCCCACTGGTATTTCCAGGGCTAGGCTAGGCACTAATTGCTTCACCACCTGGCAACTGTTAAAACCAGCTCAGGTCCAGACAGCCTCTGGCAGGCCCTGAGACCCTGTGCGGCCAGGTCAGCGCAAAGGCTCTGGTCATTCACTAGCATTGGCAGGAATCACATTTATTGGGCTACTTCATATATAGAAATACAATTAGATTAAAGCCTTCTGAAATCATGAACATCTGACTCACATTTCCTGTCTGAGGGAACTGTGTCAGTCAGCAGTGCCCAGTGCACTCAAAACAGACCGACTGAAGTAATAGCTGCAAGTCAAACTTCTTCTTTAAAACTGGCTAAAAAGGTAATTTTGGTTTTGTTGTATTTTGTTGTGTGTTTTTTGGGGGGGATTTCTTCTTTTTTTCTTTTTTCTTTTTTAATGTAAAATTAAAATAGGCGCAAGCAGTAAAATAGTGCTTTATTGCCTATTTTCTCCAAACCCTATCAAAATCCTCCTTGTTGCTCTCCTGGCTTCATGACTCTCCTTGGCACACAGCAAGGCCCAGTCTCATCAGGAGAGGGGTGGGATAATCCTGTGTGTGGTCAGGCCTCTTTGGTTGTGGAGGGCTGGAGTACAAGCTTGCACCTCTTGAATGAGTCTTTGAACGAAGGCATCTGCAAAGGGGAGAGGAGGGAAGAGATCACCAGTACAGTTGCTATTGCCCTTCATCTTGATTAAAAAAAAAAGAAGAAAAAAGAACATAGAGTCGCTCAAAAGTATTTTTTTTGTTGTTGTCGTTGCTTGAAAACCCAGATTCTAGGATTTTATCACCGAGGTTCTGGCAAATGGTGCTTTGTAAATCTGAATTACCTCTCATTTGATGAAGCCAACCTGCTTCATGATTTTATGGATAACGTATTCAGAGATTGAGGCTGACAGATTACTTTCTAAGGAAATTGTATTGTGTCCTGTCACGAGTGTGGTGTGGGCTGCGCTGGTATGCTTAAGCTATGCTTAAGCTTTCAGGACTGACGTCCCGATGAGGTAAGATACTACTTTATTAGTTCCTTATGTTGTAGCTGTTACTGAGTAACTGCGACACAATCTCTAATTTTACAGTTCTTCAGGACAGTCAGTGCCCTTTAAATTAGAGCCATGGACTGGCTGGTAGTATTTTCATTGTCCCTTATTGTTTTGAAAGGTAACTAAGTAAGAGGTGGAAGATGCAGCCTCACAGCAGTGTTTTTGACTTGTTGATAGACTGTACTTCTTTCTGAGGCAGCAGCTCCTGATAAACCTGGTATCTGTGCTAAAAGGTACGAATTTCTCCTTCAGGTAGACAGGAGCATAACCCTGTGGGAGATAACAGGTAAGGCAATATAGCGCAATACATAACAATTTTTCACTATTGCTAATGATGCTGGTTTTGTTTCCATAATAAATTTCATTTTAATGGAAGAAATAGATAAAAGGAATTTGGAAGCAAGAGGCGATGGTGGAGATTCTTGGTTTGTTGGTTTGAGTTTTTGGAGGAATTGGGTTTCTAGGGTTTTTTTCAGGGGAGTTTAAAGAAATACTGTATTAAAACTGAACTTACATAGTTTAAAGAACATTTCTGCCTTGTTCCTCTTTCCAGTACTCCCTGGTTATCTTGGTTTGGTCTCTTTTACCATGAAGAACTCAATATTGTGAAGCGACAAATTATCAGTATTACAGCATTTTGCAATATACAATTACTGAAGGGGTAAGGTAACCAGATTACTGACCTAAATTTCCCAAACTAGTTTGTCTTAGACTAGCTTCATAGTGGCTTTTGTTACTTTAGTTTCAAAAGGAGATGACTTCTAATAATACTTTCCCTACATAATGTCCTTCATAGGTATTTTTTTTTATATATGCATATATATAGCATTGATTTTATATATATATGTATTTATGTGCACAGATACACATTTCGTTATCATTGTAATGTCCAGTTAAGCTTTTTAAGCATTAGGGAAACAACATCTGCACACCAGTTAAGATCTGATGGTTATGTGCCTAGTCAGGCAACAGAGCTATAAAATATCTCCTCACCTTTCCAGTCTCTTTTACCTGCTTTGCTCTTGTCTCCATTACTATGTTTCAAACTGTGCAAGTCTGTCATTCTCTATTAAAGCTGTGCTTGGTGTTTATGGGCTTGTTTGGTTTCTGTTCAGTTTCTTTTTAATTTTGTTTGTGTTACTTGCTCTCTATGTATGAGAATTCTTTGATTAATAATACTATAATTCAGTTATATGGAGATCCTAACTGATGTAAAGGAATATCAAGGTATCCTTTATCTGTCCTGTTCCCCTATGTGAAAGATAAACTTCCCCAATAGCAGCACATATGCTATATTAAATTTTTTTCTTTGACACCTGCTTCTTGGAAACCCCAATTAACTTACACAGATTGTATCACTAATCCTGCCCAACAGCTCCATGCAGCACAACAAGGCAATCTGAGCATGAACTGCAGGTGTGGAGTAGCCTATTCATTCATTGTTCCCAGCTGAATGAGCCCTCCTCAGAAGATGAGTATGCCCATAGATGATAGTGGAGCTGTGTGAACCCCTTCCTTCACCCTGCTGGGTGTGCTCATTCTTTCACCTGGATGCGTTAAGAGCCTATGATATTCATCAGACTGGCTCCAGTCTCAGGGCTTATCTACATCAGTGGTTTTAAAAGTGCACTCTTCTGTCAGCATCGCTGCATCTGCACAATAAATTTTGCTAGCTTAAGCTATGGCCTCTAGGAAATTCAGCTATGTTGGCAAAACTTTTCAGTACAGACTGGATCTCTCAGTGCTTATGTGTTTTTAAGTGTGTTCCTCAGCTGTGGGAATACAGAGACAAGATTTTGATGCCACCAAGTTCAGGTACAGGTGCTGGGTGTGTTTTCTTTTTTCTAGTACCTGCATTGCTTCAGCTCTGGCCCACCTTTCAGGACTGGGAGAGAATGATCAGTATTTTCCTAGAAGTTTAAATGCTTCTGAATGCAGCTAATGCAGTTGAAGGAACTTCCTGGATTTCCTTTTTGTGCTATAGAGTCCTTCAATTTAGGAGAGACATGAGCCCCTAAACTCCACTGTGTAGATCAAGAAACCTTCTGGATCTTGCCTTCTCATGCATCATATGCCCTCTTTCTATTACAACAAAAAAATATCTCAAGTATCAAGACAATGCAGGAAAAAGTTAATGCTTGGAAGAGTCTATACTTGAATGATGTTTCTGTCCTTAACTGTAGAGTAAGAAAATCGAATAGTTTTTTATTGGGTGTAAGGCCATGCAAATAACAATTTAGAGATACTTACATTCTGGGTTTTTTATTAAAACAGAATTGGAAATATTTAAAACAGAATGGAAATTAAACTACCTGCTCATCCACTCAAGTAATCCAGATGGACGTCTCTGAGGCATCTTGACTGTCACTGTAGGAAGGGCTCTTTGTCTACTTGCGCTTTCCTTGTCATATAAATGAGCCAAAGCCTGCAGTGTTTCTGGCTTTCAGTCTTGCACCTGTACAATTACATATAGTTTAGTTCCAGTGTAACTGAACTGTGGAGCTTCTCTACAAAATTGTGTTAGATCAAAAAGGTCTTCATTGATAATTATTAAATATTTTCATTATTCTGTTATAGTTAATTGTCCATGTGTTTTGAGTCCGACTTTCCATTTATTTCAAGAGACTTTTTTAAAGGACAGAAATTGCCCACACTTTAAGGTCACCTTCAGGGTTGTTACTGAAGTGAATTGATACTTTTGTTAGAAGGATTTTTAATCAATGATTATGCTGAGAAATTCTGAGTATTATCTCTAAGCAACTTCCTTCCCCTCCAAAGGCATAATATGATGCCGCTCAGCATTTCTTGTAGAAGCTTATGCTTTTGCAAAATTGGGAACTTCAGGTGATGAAGATTTCACGGGTGAAGACAGGTTTCTCTAGGAGATGTGGCTTCAGGGGTCCAGGTGCTGTTGTTGGGCTTACCTATAGGTAACGCAACCCAGCAGAAGAGGAGGTCAGCAGGAGGTAGTTTTTTGTCCTACTTTCTCAGCTTCCTGAAGGAGGCTTTGCATTATTAAAGGTTAATTGTTTGTTCTTGAAGTACTATTTATAGAGAGGATCTTGGTTTGTAGTCAGGTAGGGCGATGCTGGAGTAGGCTGTGTGGAACAGTTTCAGAAAGAAACATGGTCCTTTGAACAAAAGTGCTAAGTACTGTGGGAAATCTTGTCTCTGCAATAGTTATCCAAAGAACTTGTTTTAAAAATGCATTCTTCTTTTGTTTGCCCTAATCAAAGTCTTAGTTCTGTTGAAATTGGAGACAAAACCTGGGAGGTAAGAGTGGAATGGAGTGATTACAGGACAAAAAGTTTTTGTATGACCTTTAAGGTAAACCTAAAAATCTGATGCTATTAAAGAGATGGTTTGAAAGAGAGTTAGAACAGGGATTACAGAAAGGAAATGATCCAGCAGGGCAAACAACCTCCAGCCTTTACTGTCTGCTGACGTTGGATAGTGCTGAAGAAGAGACGATGTGACAAGACGACACAGCTTGCACAGAGAGGGGGAAGCAGGAACCTGGGGAGTATAGAGGAAAACATGACAGCTGATACAGTCTGAATAGATGGGTTAGTTAAATAGAGTAGCAGGGATTGCTGCTGTAAGCTTAAGTTAAATGGTGCTTTACTTCATGTTATGTGGAAATTTTCACACTACCGTGTTAGGAGTGGTAAATGAATTTTGTGACAGTGTAAGTATACAGTACTCCTCATGTTTCTGTGGGGATTTTCCATCATGTTTGGGACTCTTGTTGTGTATGTCAGTGGTTTTGATTTGTTGGTGTTTTGAGAAAGTAAGTTGGGGGCAAGGGTATAAGTTTGAGCAAAATTGAGCTCTTGAGCACAAAATAATCCCACGACAGCAGGATGCCTTATGCATCTTACTAGTCACTCTCTGTTGAGATGAGTCACTAAATAATTCTTCGGATTTCCAGACTGCAGCAGTATCCTAATTACAATGTGCTTGGGAGTGAAAAAGCTGGTTACCTGTTAGATCATTGTGAAAAGAAAAATATTCTTGTGAATGTCTCCTGTTTATTTGGAATTTCAGCTTTTACTATGAGAAGCGGTGCATGGAAATGAAAGCTGATGGGGTGTGAGTATCTCATGTCATGTGACCATCCGTACCGACCCTTCGCTGTTTATTCTTCCCTCTCCTGTATGTCCTCAATGACATCCTCACTGCAGTTTCCTCAGGTCCTCCTTTCACTTGCAGACACCTTCACAATGATTTTTTTCAGTTCAGCCTTGTGACTGTATGCCCAGCTCTTGCATGTCACATGTAATATACTTCATTTCCTTTATAGTGACTTGAGAGATGTTTTATTTTTGAAACTTCACTACTGTCAAATTGTTTGAAATTTTAACTCAGAGTTGTTGAAGGGGGAGTTGAATGATCGACAGCCTGTTCAGATGGTGAAGCTGATGTACTGATAGCTTTGTTCTCCAAACAGAAACACAGAAACCATTGTGCTGTGCTCTCTGCTTGGGGACTCAGGAGCTATTGCTTCTTTGCTGATGGCTTGCTACATGTTGCTCCTGTGTCAGGTTCTCCATCCCACTTGGTTTAGTTTTAAAAAGCCCTAGACTCCTGTGGCTTTGTTTCAGAAGAAAAGTGGACTATGTGGAAGAGCTCCAAGCAGGTGCAAAAGTGAACTTGGGGATACCATTCAAGAAGGTATAATCCTTGCATAAATTGGAAGACCATCGAGATAGGTTAAGTAAGAACATGGTGTGGAGAATCATGTGTAAAAGATGGGTAACGAAGGAGATTAATTGACATAAAAGCATAAAGGATGAATTTCAAGTTTTCAGGAGTGGAGGAAAGTATTTGGGTGGGTTTAGTTGCTGCTGAATAATGAATTACCCAGTGCTGACACCCTGAATTTATTCCTTGCCTCTGAAATAAGGCACAAAGTTTTTTGTTCTCTTTCTCTGCTCATTTTTTCCTCTTAATCTCTTCTCTCTTTCTAGCTTGCTGTGTCACTTCTCTTCCCCAGTGTTGCCATACTGAGTGCTAATGATTGTGTCTCTCTTCGCTTTCTGTCCTGAGCTCATTTTGATGTTAAATTTTTTCTTTATTCTGTAGCATTTCTGCTCTCCCAACTTCCTTTGCCCCTCCATGTTTTTATCATATATTCTCATCATTGTTCCTTCTACAGCAGTACAGCACATTATTTCACTCTTTCGGTATCTGTGTTCTCTTTCTCACTTGGCTCTCTCGGCCCTTCAAGATAAAACACATCTTACTCAATTCCCCCAAGTTAGAGGCAGACACTTCCTCTCAAGGTCAGAGTTCGTGACAGTTCCTGTAAACCATTACTCCCAAGGAGGAATAGAAATTGTCAGTTTAACCCTGTACCGAGTTCCTAGAAAGAGGCTGTTCTTGTTGACAGAGCAGTGAGCTAGCATCTTAGCCCTCCTCCTTGCAAGTTATGTTTTTCTGCAGGACCTGCTTGGCAACTAAATAGCCAGCACACAGACTATTGTGCATAGCTGACTTACTGCTGTTTTCAAGTTTCTCTTCCAAAGGTTTGCAGCCTAGCCGTATGAAGGGTTTCCAGCAAGCAAAATTAACTGTAGCTCCATCTCAAATGCTGCTGCACGACCTCTGTACCCTCACAGGAAAATGTTGTCTAAAGAAGTACTCCCTCCACTCTTACCATTACAGAGGGTTCATCTTCTCTTTCTGCCCATATGAGGGAGGACATGAGGTGTTCTTCCCAGCCCTGCCCCCAGGGTTTCAATTTTAAATAATAGCAGCAAAATTGTTATGCAAACATCAACCTCTATAACTAACCAAGGCCCTGCAAAACTTGTTTATCTTGCTCATTTTTCTGACTCTTATTGCAAGACACTTCTATAATGAGCATACACTATGTTTCTTAGTTGTTTATTCTGTCTCTTATGAAGTTGAGATTTTTGGATAGACTATGTAAAGTAATTTTCTGACTTACCAACATTATATCCTGTAGTGATGGTAGATACGAGTGTTCTCTTCCCCTGACTGATGCAGAAAAATGCTTGAAGAATACACAATATTTTTTCATAGGTATCCCTTCTCTCCTTCCCCCCCCCCCTTCTTTTTCATTTGTAATTCTAAAACTTAGGGTTAGTTAGTGACGTAAGGAGGCTTTTTTTTTTTTCTTGACATTTTAATTTGTGAACTGACTGATAGGCCATCTCTTTCCAACTCCCCCTTAAGAATGCTGACTGCAAATGCATCCTCTCTAGTTTCTGTGCTGGAAGATAGACTTGATATTAGGAAGTGAGTTTCTAGATATGATGACCTGAAATGTCCATGTATTAAGAGTCATCAGTTTGACTAATGGCACACCATAGCTACAGATCATCCTAAGCACCTCTTCAAAGTGTCATTTTTCCAGCTCAGTTGATTTCTGACATATCTCACTTTATCAGCCACTGAAGTGGAAATTTCATCACTCTTTTATGCCTTTTCAGTTTTTCTTAGTATTTGTTTGTAATAGGTTTTATGGGTGATTAGTTGTGTGAATTGTATTTTTTGTGGACAGGAGATTTTCTTAATTTCTGTATATCGCATTTAGGCTTTTTAATCTATCTGTCACATGTACCAGTTTATTTGCTGTTTTGCTGTTAAGAGTCATGCAAGTACTATGCCTAGTGAAAAGTACTATGCCTAGTGAAAATTGTAACTAATGTAATACTTATATTAGTAAACTATTACTGATTAAACTGAAATTATGATTAAACTGAAATAATGACACTTGCAGAAATGTATCTATTCAACAGCACTACTTAGATGTTATTTTCAACATCTGTTGAAATGCTGAGAATAGGCATCAAACATCATCTTGACTCACAGCCCCTAAAATCGTCTGCTTTTATTTCAGATGGAAGTATAAGCCTGCTTCTTCTCCCCAAATTCTTATTCTTTTACTGCCTGTGTTAATGCAGAAGTGTTCCATGAAAGGAAACTTGTTCCCAGTCTAAGTAAACATTCAGGCTATGCTTGTATTAAGGGATTGGTGTGAAAGGATCATTGATTCTTACTTTGTAATAATGGCAATTAATAATAGAAATATTGGTAATTCAGTAATACTATTGCAGGCTTTGAATGCAGCTGGGAATACAATTTAGGCATTCCTAAGAATTGCAGTTAGATTTAGGTGTTGTGAGGCAAGTTTGTGGTATGTAATATGCAGGTTCCTTCCCTGGCTCAGTTTTGCAGCCCAAAGTGGGAGAAGAAGGGCTCTGCTCCGAGCAGCATGCTCCTTTTCTTACTGTTCCTTCTCCTTTTGAGAATGCGTAGGAAAGGTCTTTTTGGTCCTTCTTTTATAATAACATTTCGTATTGTTACAATTCTTCTGTAACAAAGGAATCTACAGATTTTATCCTCTCATTTTTGAAACCTTTTTTGAGCACTGTATATACTAAAGTGATTCCTGTTCTTCTCAGAACTAGTTCAATTTTAGCTTTGTGTGTTTTGAGATGTAAAATGAATATACATATTGAAATGACATATAATATCCTGTATAGTAAATCCATAAATCAACCCAAACAGTGGCATAATCCCTTCTATACAATTATCTTTTCATTTTAGTAACAAACATCTTTTAGTTCTTAACTTTTTACTATGTAGCTTTTTAGATATCAAAGGGCATAAAGTACTGAGGTATATTTAGACTTCTTAGTCAGTTACTTTGGTGTTCACTGAACCGGGTTTAATGCTGGGAGAAGGTTCTCAGAGTGAGATATGGGGACGGAGCACTGTGTAAGTTAGGCAGGACTGCCATCCTGTTGCACAGCTTGTAATGACCCTTTGGGAAACTCAGAATTGAAGCCACTGAATTAAATGCAATAATTTTCCATAACAGTTTAAAAGGCCTGCAGGCATGTTAAAGTTGTAGCTGGGTGGGTTAGATAACGCTCTGTAGCATGACCCTGAAGCCTCGTTTACATCTTGGCAATTAAAATATATACTACACTTTATGTCTGTTGTACTTTTCTTATATTGCAGTGTAGGGCTTTAGTGTTGAGGCTTTTTTATTGTAAAGAAAGAAAAAGAAAAGGTAAGTAACAGTGGTTTTTTCCTTTTCCCTAGTGTCACTTTATATTATGGAGCAATAGGTGATTAAGAGGAACTGCTGTAAGGCTGTCCTGGGGAATTTTAAATACAGTGTAACACTTCTAACCCCTGCCTCGCTGGGCTTTACCTGTGTCTGAGGCTTCAGTCATCCAAGCTCCCTAGGTGGCTTTGACGCTTGTGTGTGGATGTGCCTTACGTTCTCTTTTGGTGTTTACACTTGGGGTCTCCACAACACTTAGAGTAGAAAAAAGAACTTTAGTAATTTTCTTGTTTTAATTATTATTTGCATATGCCTTATTTGACTTGGTAATTAAATATTGTGCTAAATGTGCTAATGATGTCCCTGGGCACCTAAGGGAATGAATACTGGTCCCAGTGACCAGGTCACGTACAAGAAACGCTTCTGTGGTTCTCTTGCTTCCCTTCTAAATTCAGTTAAGAGGAATATGGAAGTGCTGGTTTAAAAATTGGCATCTCCTCTTTGCTGATTTGAGCTGTTCTTAAAACTTGGAGAATTTTACTGAGAAAGCACAATCTGAGGCTGCAATCTGTGAAGCTTTGTACACAAATGGGCATGACTATGTAAGAGCTGACGTGTCAGTCTGGTGGTCATCAAACCCTCTCATGTATAATCTAGCCACTAGTCTGTGTAACGTTGAGCAGATCACTGAAAAAATCACAGGATATCCCAGTGTTCAGTGACGAAGATGAGCATCCTCAGTCTTTATACTTCAGAAAGCATTAGACAGAAACTTGAAGTAGTAGCACGCACAAAATCTTTTTCAATTTTCTTCAGTATATGCAGGTCATTTCATGTTAGTATTGTAATACAACACGTAATAGTATTTAGGAACTTTTGTGGATGAGGTAGAAGTTCAATAGCTTTGTAAATATTGCTCTAAAAACTCTTTCATTTAATTGGAGCAAAGCTATTCATTAGACCATAAATATTGACATATGGGCAAAAATTGCTTGCAGATGAAGGCAAATGTTTCTGTAACATTTTACAAAATAAATTTAAGCCGGTTTGAAATTATCTGATTTGTCCAATTAGTTGCTGTGTTCCCTTGAGTTTGTATTATACCCATTACCAACATTCTGTCTGAGCTGCTTCTAAGGCATAGTAAAAGAAACCTAGTCACTGCATTTGGGTAATTCCCCTGGGATGTAGCCTTTGTGTTATAGGAAATGGAGGAGAAGAAATATGTTCAAATTGTGTAATAGTGATTTATTTAAATATGAAGACTTGAATGAGAGAACTTGTTAATATTTTAACTAAAGTGATCTTGATAAGAAAGGAGCTGAGCAGATGCAGTAAATGAAAGATCTGGGGTTTTGTTCTTAAAATATTTTTTTTTCAATAATAGAAAAATTTCACTGAGGTTGGGGTGAGGGGTGTTTTGGGACTGGTTTTTGGTTTTGTTTTTTTTTTTGTTTTTTTTTTTTTTTAAACAGGGTAAGGGGGATAAAATTCATGATGGGGCAAGTTAAGTCCTGAACAGTCCTGAGACTATAAAACATCTCACTTTGTAAAAAACCTTTCAGTTCAGGTCTTCTAAAGCCATCTGCAAGTCTTCCTTTGTTTGACTTCTCATTCCTGGCTTACTACTAAATGTTAGTACTGATACCTCTTTCTGTATTCTGCAAATAGGTTTGTGTTCTGATCATGCTATAGAACACTTATTTGTAGACAGATCTTCAAGATAGCTTTTATTCTGTTTTCTTTCAGATATGTGTATTTGCTGATGAAATAATTTGAGGTATAAGCCTGAGGATGTGAAGTGTTTCCTAAAACTTGCTGAGGAAACACTTAAATACCAATAAATACTATTGATTTTTATAGTTAAGGGTTACTGACAGTAAACAGATGTTTTATATAATGCCAGATTCAAAAAGATCAGATTCTTAAATCTTACAAGGCTTTTTCTTCGCCAGAAATGCCCACAAAAAAAAAATCTATTAGTCTTCATTATTGTGGTAGTGTAGTCCCCATTGGTGTCTCTATGATGTGATGCTATTAAGTAACCTGTACTTTTTTAACCTTTTTGTTCTTTCCCTGGCAAGGCAATAGATAACCTGGAAAACTGCCTTTTGATGATACTGTCCTGGGTTCAGCAGTAGCAGTCATTTTTCACCTTCTTAGTAGCTGGTGCAGTGCTGTGTTTTTGACTTTCGGCCTGGGAACAGTGCTGATAACACTGATGTTTTTAG
>WYDI02010993.1:0-16156 GCA_009867235.2 Psittacus erithacus | reverse complement strand
TGCTCTTCCTTCTTCTTCTCCCCGCTCGCTGCAATTGTTGCAAAGTACTGGATGACACGCTTCGTGTTCACAGTCTTTCCGGCTCCGGATTCTCCACTGTGCAGCCAAACAGAGAAGCAGAGAGCATGTGGTCAGGCAGGATGTCCCCTGGCCCCACAGGGATCAGAGCAGGGAGTGTACATACGTGATCAGGATCGACTGGTTCTCGCGATCTGTGGAAAAGGCAGAAACAAAGACATTGTTAATATGTATCATGAATATCCTGGATAAAATATTCCTGGAACTTTTAGAACATGCAGTAGTACCTAACTCCTTTCATAAACCTGTGTATCTTCACCCCTAATTACTTTTGAACATTTTAAAGTTTCCTGCTGCAGGTGGTAAGCAGACATGTCAACACAGACATGGATGTACACAGACATGGCTGTTGTTAGGTACAGTATACACACTTCTTTTCTGGTTATTATTTTCATGTCGAGCTGTTTATCTCTTTTATGAAAAGGATTCCAACTAAGGAGTTACTGATGAATTGTACTACCTGTAAGCTAAAGTGAACTCTAGCAGGTGCTTCTCATAAATGTCATAACAACAACCACTCCTCATCACTTCCTAGGCTCCCCAGAGTGTTTCTCTGTCTATGGCAAATGGATTGTTACCTACAGAAAATCACAAAAACATTATAAGTATTTTACCAGAATGCTCTCCAATACTCTAGAACATTGAAATTTTGCTTTTTTTCCAGAGTTAGTTTTGATGCTTCTGTGTGTATAATAACTTGGGCACAGTTTGCTTTCCAGAATTTTGTCTGACTGCTTTTTGAACCCATACTCAGTTCTTTTTGTGTTGTTTTGACTTTTATCATCCAGTCTGCTCTATTTTTGAACCCTTACTGTGTGAAAAAAAAAAAAAAATGCTTAGTTTTGAACTTGGTTTTTCATGTACTCTGTCTATTCATCTTCTCCATGGTAGGCATAATTTCATGAAGTAACACAAATCATTTGACTAGAGCTACCGAGCAGATATAGTTATGAAACACTTTCATCTCTGTCTTTACCCGTTCCATTTCTACTATATGCTTTTTTGAAAAAGGAAATGCAGACAATACACAAGGCGCAAACTTTCCTTGGGTAACCACACTGATATAATGACTTCTTCTGGTTTGGTCTCTATTTCTTGCATTCAACTTGTGATTTTGTAGATTTCTTATCACTGAGCCAAAACTGTTGAAGCTGAATTTAGAAATACCTACAATAGAACTAGTAGTTTTTAGCAATGAGCTCATCTTTTGGGTTTGTTTTTTCTGATTATGTCCACTGGTTTGCATTCTTTTCAACCAGACTTTGTTGCACATTATTGAATAATTCAATCACTTAATATCATCAAGTCCCATTGAGATCCTTTAGTGTTAGACTTTACTGGCCTAAAGGACCTAGTCAAATCAGAAAGCTCGTCAGCATTTCCAGATAATTTAAGAAAAATATTAAACAGCAGAAGTCACAGAATAGATCCCAGTGCGACTTCATTGATAAAATCTTCCATGATAACTGAAAAAAGAAAATGTATTTCTACCACGTCTTCCTTTTTCTTAACTAGTTCTTTTTGAACCTTTTCAATTAGCAGCGAACGTAAGCATGACAAATTATGCTAAGAATAGCTGCTCTATCATCCATACTGAAGATCTTTGTTGAATTCAGACAGATTACCTTGAGCAGCTCTCCTTTGTTTAAAAAATAAGTAAATGAAAATAGTAGTTTCCTAATGCAAAACTTCAATTTAATAAAAATGGATCTTTTTCTATTGGTAAGTCTCATACATCCACATGCCTAGAAACTGCCTTATTTAGAAATTGCTAGCATCAAGCTTACTGGCAGCTCCTTACAACACCCTCACAACTCTTTTTAAAAGTTAGTGTAACAGTTGTCATTTTCCAGGCAATTTTCAGTGAGAAGTTTTGATCTGTAGAGTTCCACTGGAATGCCTGGTTGAATTCTGCCTTGTCAATGTGCTAGTGGATTTTTTATTGTTGGGTATTTTAAGGACACTTTAATCTGAAGAAGTTCCTCTGATGAATCTCACTATAAGGAGGAATTTCAGAAATGGATACTTCCAAAAAAAATCTCATTTAGTTGTTCTGATATGACCTTACATTTTTCAAATTTTCTTTTTAAATTTTGACTGTGTCAGTACAGACTCTACAGACTTATTTTAAACCTTTCTGCTTCTTATGTGTTTAAGAAAGAAAGAGGTATAAGTTTTCATGTGTGCTGCAAGTTGTTCTCAAACCTTTAATTCTGCATGCGTTCTTGTGTTCTCACAGCTAACCAGCCAGAGTTATATTTTGAAGAAAGTTTATGTGCATTTAATAACCTGCTTTAATAGGCTGTGTAACTGGACTGGCTTTCAAAAATGCTTTTTTCCAGATAATTTATATTTATTTTATGCCTCTAGAATGATGTACTCCAATAATCTGCATGCAGTCAGAAGAGACTAAGGCAATAGGTAACTAATTCCCTGTGGAAAAGTCCAGGTTTGCATTCATCACGTTCCTGCACATCTCTTAAAGATCCAGCAAGAGTACGTGCATGATGACTTACATAAATACTGCCATCATGAGACACTAACCAACCATCAACTTATTGCATTCCATTTTCATGGTATCCTCTTCCAATTAACCTTCTTACCACTCTGAATGCTGAAGACTTAAGTGCATAGTATATGGGGATGAAGGAGGAAACAAGATTTATTTTAACAAATTAAAATATACAGCTCTTCGTTCAGTATTTTTCTGACTTATCTGATCTTTCTTGAAAGTCTGGAGATTTCGACAGTGCTAGAAAAGTTTTCACTACCCTTCTTTCTTATTGCTTCCCTTAATAATAATGAATCGAAAAGAAGAAATTGTTTCTGAGATGGACAGAGGAAATACAAATTTTCTGAGCAGGTTTCACTATAATGTCTGACTAAATCTGCTTCCTGGGTTTTTGTAAAGCCACCATATTCATCACTGGCTTCAGTGTTGAGTTTCCTTTCCTTTTAGACCTGGTCTTGTTTACAGAACTCCACCCTAGTGCCTTTTAGTCCAGCAAAGCAAATCATTCAAAAAATAACCCTCTCAACAAACTAAAAAACAGAACAACAAAAATCGATCCAAATTCCTTTGAAGGAAAATCTGATGATGTATTCAGCGTTAAACCATATCCTCAGAAATATCTTGAACAGTAAATGCTAACGTTAATTGTTAGAAACATGATCTCACTGATGGTGTCCAGTAAAGAAAGTATTTCCAATGATAAAGAGGACGTTCACCCTCTCAACATCATTAAACTAAAATAATTTGCAATGGAAATACTTTTTTCGCTTCTGTGAGTCTTCAGAGACAAATAATTTTAAAGAAAACAGAGCACTCACCAGTCAGCATGAACTGATAGGCGTTGTCAGAGATGGAGAAGATGTGTGGAGGGGCCTCCTGGCGCTTCTTGCCTCGGTAGGCCAACACCACCTCCGGGTTGTACACCGGCAGCCACTTGTAGGGGTTGACGGTGACACAGAAGAGACCCGAGTAGGTCTGTGGGGAAGGGAGACAGCACGTTGGCTTCCACTTAGCCTGGCAGAGCAGTTCCTCCCAGCTACCCAGAGGAAGACTGCTGCTGGTACTTACGTAGATCATCCAGGCTGCGTAACGCTCTTTGAGGTTGTACAGCACAGCGGGTTCGTGGAGGTGGGTCATCATGGCCATGTCCTCGATTTTATCATACTTGGGAGGGTTCATGGGAAAGATTTGATCTTCCTTCACGGTCAGGGTCTACAAAGGGAGCAAAAGATCTACATATGTCAGCTAAGAGCTGAGAGTCAGAATCAAATGGTGTCTTTCAGCCTTGTCTTACTCACTTCTCCACCTTCAGACTTGACAGTGACCTTCCCCGATTCTTTGCTCTGGATTGTCCCTTTCACAAAGGATTCTTTAGGGTGGGCCACAAAGACCGATGTTTTGGCATCGAAAGGCTTGTTCTGGGCAGCAATTCTCTCCTTCTCTGACTTTCGAAGATAAGGAGCTGCCTCCCCAAAGACAGCCATCTCAGCATCTCCAGAGGCCATGTCTGCACTTTAGTGAAGGTGCAACAACAGATGTGTCTTGTGGGGAAAACAAGGTTATGAATCAATGTGAAAAATAATAGAATCCATATAAGTGAGAAAACTCCCTGCTCTTAGGCTAGTAAAGTGCTAGCTACTCTCCCAGAAACTCTCTTAGAAGCAGCCACTGAAGTCCACTGTGATTTGAACTTAAAATTACCCTAGTCCCACCAATGAGTAAGACTTAGTCATCGAAACCACACAGGCCTTGGAACGATAAACAGAAATTCTTTTGAATATTTATTACATTTTTATAATTTTATGAATTCTGCCCAGGTTTGAAATCTTCACATAAGGGAATCTACAGACAGAGAAAATCCATGTTTGTTCTGTTCCTTAATTATGAGTGGTGCATCTTCAACACAGTATCTTCTCCTTAAAAGTATTACCTTATGTGCTCAAAATTCAAAATTACCTCACTTTTCAGATCTTCCCTATTTTCAACAGCCTTGCCTGTACTAAAGTCAGCAGAAATAAGCAGATTTATGAAAATAACTCATGCAGCTTTATAACTTTCTGTATAAAATTCCTGCAGTTTAGGAATGCATTATTCAAGGTATTACCTTTGGAGAAGGCTTGTATCCTGGAAGCTGGCCAACTCTGTAAAATAGGAATGGCAACTGTTTCTTATTGCTGCATGGAATTCCAGAGACAAATCATGGGCTGAAGATCAGACATGCATTAAAATTATATTGAAAAGTTTTGTTTACATGGGCACTCCCTCATGGGAATGGCTGCAAGAGGCAGAAGAAATGGAATGGGATATTGCAAGGGCTTTGTCCTCTTTCTTTAAGCTCACAAAATGCATGCACTTACCTTGGAGCCTTCCTTGGAGACAGGTCAGACTGGTCTCTGGGAGATTTTATAGTGTCTCATCTGCAGATGCTGCAGATGCTCCCTCTTTCTTCGGTCAAAACATTTCTGGCAAACCTTCTTTGGCAAAGCATTGTCTGGCAAACTAAGGGCATAATTTTCCTTTGATCTGAATGATATAATTAGAACATTTTTATACCTTACTATGTGAATACATCTATAAATAATTTGCCAAGAGTGTTAAGAAGAGAATCTAGACTACTCAAGGCACTTAGAGAACTTGGATGCAGGGACTTACGATTCCTGTTGCTGGCTTTCTCAGTGATTTGCTGATTGGCCCATGGTAGTTTCCTTGGTATACTTATACAACAACTTTTCAGTCATGCAATGGTGATGATAATGTTTGTGATGGTTTGAAAACACATGCATTGAGGAAAACAGGAAAAGTATGTCAAAAACCAGCAAATAATTGTTCCTGAGACACTTTTCAGTGTTATTTTCTAAAAAGGAGAAGTCAAAATGTAGTACAGCTGAGGTTTCTGTGTGGGACACTCAATAGCTGAAAGGGTTTGAAACACATCAAGTTGGAAGCCTGAACCGAAGTAATGGGAGACTCTGCTTTGAAACACAGCTCTTGAATAGGATTCTGAGCTGACTTCTGAGGTATCAAATTAAAATATATACTTGTGAATGCATAGATAATAGATAGTTTTGTGCATATTTCATGTAAAAAGTGATTTCCCAGAAACTGCTTTCTCACTGTTCACACTTTTATTATTTACATTTGACCTATGTTTGCTCCTACATTGTCTGCATAAATAGCCAGTTCTTTCTGTCAAATCTGAAGTTTCAGAGGCACCAATAGCCCTTCCCTACGTTATAACTCCCCAAAACAACGTGGTTCACCCTGCCATGTTTGTACATATAATCACATATATCACCTCAGCCTATAGTTCTAGATACTGTGCATTCTGAGAAATCCTCAATCTAGCACTGCCTTGCCATCAAAATATACATATTTACACATTCACAGTACCAGAAAGCTTTGTACCAAAGCATTAGAAGTAGCAGCCAGTCCTACGTAATGCTGATGGATTGGGAAAAGGAGATTTGCTGATAGTCCAAGCTGATGCAGTTTTAGGAAAGATTGTAATGACTTAAACCTCATCAGATTCTCCATATCTAAACACGTCTAAACACATGCTTCTCCTGGTCATTTACATTTCAATTATTAAAATAGCTTAGCAAATGATACAGGGAAGAGTTAGAAAAACAGTGTCTGGTGTCCAGTGTAATATACAGCATCAGATGATGCCCTGTGCTGTAGGAGCCCCTTCTAAGGGTGCTCTGTCACTACAGCACCCACATTTTGGGCCCCAGACTGGAATCTCTACACAAGGTACAGAGATATTTGAATCTCTCAGAAGCCTAGTATTTTCACTTAGATAAGGAAGAAAAGCAGCCCATTACCAGAGGACTAGCATGGTAATTTTGAGTTCTTGTCCAGTGCAAAACACCAGTGTACAGGGTATTTGATATCTGATTCAGTCACACAACCTTCACAAAATGATCTGTCATAGAGGAACAGAGGCCTGTCAAATTTCCCTCTATGTCCAGCTGCCACTCACAGATTCTTGGAGAAAGATGTTGGGAACATATACTGCCCTGTCTTCTTTTTTGGTTGAACAGCAAATTCATACCAAACAGACTACACTCAAGAGAAGTGGAAATTGTCAAACTGAATTCCTTTTAGCTTTTGATATGTCCAGCACTGAAGTCCTGTGTTATGTTTTTCCATGCTCATGCTGTTCAGGGAATTCAGGTCCCTCAAGTTTCCTGCCTCAGGCCCCTCAAAAGTCTCTCCTCATTTCTTAACAGCTGTCCTCTCAGGACAGTAACACCAACTGCAATTGAGAAGACTAGCAGACTGCTTGAGCAACGAATATAACACTAATAGGAGACCCCATTGCTACTGCACACAAATGGGCAAGTGTTATTTTAGATTGTAGTACCAAAACTGTATTTGCAGACACTGTCAACGAATGCTTCATGAAACCACTAGTTAGAGTATAAAGGAAAAGCAGTGTTGGCTTTCCTGGTTTAAATACAGACTTGGACATAGTTAAAAATAAAGCTGTTTAAGGCCTGATCTGTGGCAATATATGTAATATAACATCCTTGGAGGAGTTACAATAGCCCCCAAAATCCTATATGATTGTGTTTTAAAGCACATACAAATAAGGAATCAACGGGAAGTGGTTAAGTTTAAGTAGACTGAGGAACAGTTAATGATGCCATAGTAGAGGTCCAGGTCAAAGATTGTCAGAAAAGAACTGATAATAGAAAACGGTCACTTCATCATAGAAGCCAGTAAGGTTAATCAAGTATGATTACTTTCCCTGTTAAATACAAGTTGGCTGCTTTCAGTTATTGTCTAGTCCTTCACACTCTTAGCAATGAATACCAATGACATACTCTATGATCTTTCAAATAACTAAAGTGAAACTGAGCAGCTTGCAGTTTCACTGCTTTTTTTAAAAAACGGGCATAACATTAGCCTTTTTCTACTCATATGGGACCTTCCCTGTGTGTCATAATTTTTCACTAATGATAAACATAAGCCTTGCAATTACATGGGCGAACTCCTTTAACATCCTTTAATGAGACACGCCCACCCCATAGGTATGAATACATCCAGCTTCTCTTAGTAATTCCAGCTTCACTAGGTAACAAGTTAGGACTTACCCACTGTTGTCTACCCCTTTCCTTCTCAAGCTCCATTGGAAGATGCAGTTGCCTGGGGACAAGTTTGTCTGTAAAGACTGATGCAGAAAATGTGCTACATACTTAAGTGCTTTCTGTATCATCTCTCAGTAGGTGGTCTTCCACATTCAGCAGTAGACATATTTTCTTTGAACTCCCTTCTGCATCATTCGTGCAGAACCCTTATGCTTAATGTCTCTAAGTGCCCAAGCATTGTTTTATATTCCTATTTTCGTTACTAGTCCTTGCCTGAACTTCTTATACACTTCTGTGTTTTAGTTCAAGAAGTTTGCTGCTTAGCTAAGATCAAAATCCCAGTCTTCCTGCAAAACAAGGTAGTTTGTTCCTGAGGTGTCTGTAATTTTCCTTAAAACCCTAACCATCTCTTCTGAACAGTGTTCTCTTTCACAGCTGCTGCCAAGTGTGCTCTAACTAGCAGTTCCCTGAATACAACAAATTCCAGTCTTATGAACTCCAGAGTGTTAATTCTGTTGCTTACCTCCTCAGCTTTCCACTAGATCTTTCACTCAGTCATCATGTGCTTGCTGCAGTCTGAGCTGTCATCTGGGATCATATTTAACCCTGCTTCCAATATTCAGCATTGCCCATCCAGTATTCACACTAGGATATTGTCATTAGCACAGTCTAAGAACTTTGGGCATTAGTTTCCCAGTGCTGTTGCCCTCCTAGCAGATGTCCAGATGGCTGAAATCCCCCCAGATGCTGAGGGGACTTCTGCCTTTCTAAAGTTGTAGAAATACTCCTTCACTATGTTGTCTTGGTTGGGTGGTCATAACAGACCACATCACAATATCCCTTATTTTCCTCCCGTCTCTGACAGATTCACCCTGGAGCTTTGCACAAGCAAGAAGCACTTTGACATAAAGTATAAATCCTCCTCATCTTCCCTGTCTATTGTTCCTAAACAATCCATACCCTCCTATCACCATGTTTTAGTAGTGCATACTATCCCACCAAATCCCCATGATTCTGACCATGTTCCCCTTCTCCCTTGCAAAATTCCTACATTTGCAGTTATTCCTCTGCAATTTCTGGGCTTAAGTGTTGTTCCCATGATGAAGCTGATTTCACACCCTTGTCACCAGGTTAGTGGTCTCATTGCAAAGAACCCTTTCTTTCTTTCTTATTTCTCAAATACAGATGTCCAAAATGCTAGAGGAACTAGAAGTTGCTAAGCTTCCAAACATGGTGTGTAAGCTCCTACTTAAAAATACATTTGGATATCACAGGACTGGCAGGTGATCAATGTAATCCCATGGTATTAAAGGGGCTTATGGGGAAATCAAGGGATATACAGTGTGGTGAGGCTGATAGCTATACTGGACAAATTGATAGATGTTATAATACCGAATGAAATTAAAAGATATAGGAAAAATCAACAGTCTTTCATAGGTATTTGTAAAGGGAAGTGTTACTTCATAAACCTGCTTGCTTCTTTGAAGGCATGTATATTTAACTACAAAGACTGTGTCTGTAATGCTAAATAAATCTGCTCCTGAGTGCAGTCTCTGGTATCAGACAAAATGGTACAGGATGCCTTGCAGCCAACATTCAGTGCCTGTGATCACCAGAATTGTCTGGTTGCATCCATACTGCATAACCCTTGGCTTGGGTCTCAGCCATTTAGCACATGCTTACTTTCTCTTTTACATGAACTAAATTAAGTATCAAGCTGAAGCTTCTTCCCTGAAGATTTTAATAGGTAACATTAAACAGTGGTATAGAGGGAAAATTGCAAACTGCACTGGCTGCATGCACATTGCTCACAAAAATGGAGCACTAGCTGTCAGCAGTTTTCAAAAGGAAACCAACCTTACCCTACAGAATAGATCTGGAGGGACTAGAAAAAGAAAGAAGAAAATGAGAAGAAAACAATAGAGAGAAAAGAGAAAAAAGAGGGAGAGGAAAACAAAATCTAAACTTTTACCCTTTCCCCCACATGTTCTTTATGGAAGATAAAGATTATATTAATTCATATTTTCAGGCAAACTAACTTGAAGATTTTCTTCCATAGATTTAAAAATCCTGGTCATATGGACACTCAGGTAGATATCTTGGAATAAGCTCTGGCATATGCACCAACTGCTTTGGATCTGTTTTAGTTCATGGGGATTATCAATCCCACACAAGTGATAAATTTTTGTTACATTGCCTATTAGGCATTCCAGCTTCTTGCAAAGGAGTACTCTGTAATTTGACTTACCAGATCCAGACTCCAAACAGATTTAGTTCCACAGTTCTCAGTGAGTTAGGCCACAGAAAACTGGCCAATTTCCTCTGTCCAAGCATGGGGCAACTGAGACACTACATGTCCTTGGGAACAGGTATCTGCAAAAGGCAGCTACGCCCTGATGCAAAACAAAGAGGGAAATGGATCCAGTCATTGACTTCCTGCCACTTCTGTTTCCATCCCTATAGGGTCTGGAGCCCACTGGGACTAGAAGCAAACCACAGCACAGTTAAAAAAGGCAGAATGAGAGATAACCCTGGATACAGATGGTCCTGCACAGACACATGGTGTGGGCAAAGTGCTGGAGTGATGACATCCAAGACTGCTGAAAAATGATCCCATCCCACTTTCTGTAAGTCCCCATAATGTGATTTCCATTCCCTTTTGTTCAGTGAGAATGAGCTGGGGAGAAAGAGGGTGGTGCATGAGGATAGGTGAAGAGTGAAAGTCGAGCACCATCAAAGGCATTTGAGTTTGTGGCCCAATGGAAACCTCACTCTCTGCTCTGCTTCTTAGAGCAGCAGGAGCAGCAGCCTTATAACCTATCTAGTTAAAAAGATATTCCAGGAGTAGTATCTCCATGTCACTGTTGTCGAACCACCTTCAGGCCTCCACTCCTTCAACCATTGACTGAGGTGACCTGGACCTCCTGGCCAGTTGTAATATCAGGAAAAGAAGCATGATTGCAAGCCTCCAGCCTCCATTTTCAGGCTCATTCCTCTTTTCTGCAGAGAGAGAAGCAAACCCAGCTGGACCATGCGGGAATCAACCAGCAAAGTTCTAGAAGGCACCTTCTTGGGTCTCAGTGTGTGTGGTATAAATTATAACCTTGGCAGCAGTGAATTCCAGTACAGGAAGGTAGCTGAGCTAAGTCTTTGAAGGAGCACATCAAGGTCACCCTCACAATAGCATTCAGGACCTTTGTTACTCTCATTAGGTCCTTTTAACAATTCAGCCATTCTAGGCCAGCTACACAGTGGATTTCATAGACATTTTGTCAGGTGTGCATCCAGTTGGTGGATATCAAAATAGAATATTCTGATCCACAGAATCTCCCCAGCAAATGGAGGGTGCTTTCCAAAACATAAATAGTTCCCTCCTTTGCACTTGGCTTGCCCATCTCTTCCATGCTGCTTTTCCTGAAGATTGTCATCAATGGTATTAAATTCTCATCCCCTGCAAAAGTGGAGGGAGTTTATTCACATAAACATACGTATATGAAAGTATGTGCTTTTTTTTTGTAGGTTGCTCTGTTAAGTTTGAGTTAGGTAATTTATAGTTTTCTAGTAGGCAATGAGATCTTTGATCAGCTTCCACAGCCTTTTCTGTTAAATCACACCTTCAGCAGCATAATCAAGATTCCTTTCATCATCCTGAGAATTTTAGCTGAGAAGCTCAATATTCCAAATTTATGACTTTTTCCATATTGTCTACGTTGTAGCATATGGTGAGATGAGCACTCAACTCCCACTTATCAGGCAGGGCAAGATTCCCAGGTGAAGAAATCAGATTATTTGTGTTCTACAGAAGCCACAGGGAGCACTGTACAATCTGAGTTCCATGAACAAAGTGTCTGTGCTGCAGAGATTACCATGACTAACTGGATGCATTTAATAGTGCTTGAAGTGTTTAGGTGGGCTGTTGTTCAGGAGGAAAAGGTCTAATTCCATCCATATTCATAAATCTGCATAGACCAGATGCTGAGGAAATAGTGAAAAGTGGAACCCAGGCTGGAGACTAGAGCATGATGCAGATACTTATGAAGTATTGCAGACAGAAGGAAAACCATGTAGGGCAATGTGACACCTAGCTACTAAAAGATCACTTTCTGATGTTATGCTGCTTCTTTCCAGATTCTGTAACTCGTACAGAGTAGAATAGCATCAACCCCAGAATATATGGCATCATTTCTATTCTGGAATAAGTACATTAACATATAGCACTTTCCAGGTGAAAAAAAATTACAAAAAACAAACCAAACCACCGACACTCTGTAACAGCAGAGCCTGAGATAGTGACAGACCTGGGAGATACAAAAATCCTGCGGAAGACAGCTACACTTAACGACTCTTCTAGAAAGAACAAAGATACAGAATGGAGTCTGAATTTCCCTGACTTTCTCATGATTTTGCTGGTTGCAGGATTTTTAGCTTTCAAGTGCTGTTTTTGGCCATGCTGTCATTATGGTAGGACCTATCTAGACAGATCAGTTCTCTCTAAGGCTGTCATGGACCCTCTGACAAAGAATGCCCAGCCTCTGCTGGCCTCTGTGTAAAATGAGAGCTCACAGGAATGTTAGCGCAAGACAAACAGAAATGTCAGAACACTGCTCTGTAGCAAAACTGTTCATCCCTACACTTCTGCTAGGATGTGGCTGGACACAACTCTAGAGGTGGTAAGAGCACGTTTTCTATATTAAAAGGTTCTTTATCAGTTCAGTGTAGATTTGTGAAGGTGCATGCTTTCAACATTATGTGCAGAATGTGCTCAGTCCATATTTTTGATGCATCACTGCTTAGGAAATGTGCCATTAAACTAACATTTCTGATAAATGTGGCTGAAAGCATAGGCTGAGAGAATTGCTGGAAGCTGTAAGTGATGTCCCAGGAAGAACTACTGAGGATCATAGCTACTGAGACTTGAAACCTGCTGGTTTTAAAATAGTGTGCACCACCCATGGCAAATGTAAGCAAAAATACAAGGGTCTACATCTGAGCACTTGTAAAGACAAGCTGATGTCACTGGCTGGCCAGAACAGGGCTATAATAGCCTTGCTATCCCCTGTCCCTTCTGCTCTATTCAGAAACTAAATGTGCAGATCTTACACAGTTGGGATTTACCTTCACTGCATGTCGAGGAAAGTGAGTGCATCTGTCCTAGGGGGAACTTTGATGACTAATTTGTTTCTAAGTAGTTTCTCACAATGTATTCAGGGAAGTTCTCAGCATGAGTTAACTAAACATGAGAGTCAAATAAAACCCACAGCCTGGGATTAGAGGATGGGCAGCTTTCAAATGTGCACCTACCATAGGTGCCCCATTACTCACACTCCTTCTGTCTCCACAGCTAACATCAGTGGAAAAGATCTGGGCAGTAAATTCTGGCCAAGAAGACAACATTCAGGATGCCCTTTCTATCACCCACCAAAGCAGCTGAGGGTCTCCTGTTACACAGCAGGTGAGTGGGGTGGGCAAGCTGTGCGACCACTTGGATAGAAAAAGGTAATTGAAAGAGCAAGCAGCCGGAAGAGAAGGAAGGAAGGGGAAGGAAAAGAAAGTAAGGAGGGAGCATGGCATTAATCCCTGCAGGCAAGTGTAGTATAACCTAAAATAAGCTGTACTTATGAGATCAAAGGTCCATGTCTTTGAAAGTGATGCCCAGGAAGGAGTGTCTTCTTGCCTAAGGCAACGTAGAGCAGCACTTCTCTACACACTCCGTAATTTGTATTTATGGAATCCCTGGGCAGGACACTGTATCTGAGTATTTAAAAGCTCATGATGGATTTTTAGCTGATTAATTTCTCCAAACACTTTTTGAACCCATGAACTGTTCCCTGGACATATGGCAGTTTACTGTCATACTCTACAGAGGCTAACTCATAGAAAGCAAACATTCCCGTATGCAATTAAATTCACTTTATTATTATCTTAGACTGTTAGAAGTAATATATCTTCTTTGCACTTTATCCAAATTTTCATATCATCACATATTTGAGGAAGAAAAAATAGTGATTTAACTGCAGAGAGAATCTCGCAGATGCTAAGTTAAACTATGCTACAGTTAATCTGCAGTACATATTTATACTACAACAGGATTTTTTTTCTTGTAGCATCTCAAGGGAATTTTTTTTTTCAAACACTATGGCTCCTGTCACTTCAGAGACTCTACCACAGCCTCCTATGTAAAATAAGCAGGCAGATTTCCTTGCTGTCAGCCTAAATGTTTCCTTAATTTCTCTCTGCATCCCTCTGAGATGGCAAGGGAAAGATACAAGTCCCTGCTCCTCCCGAAGGGCAAATCAGCTGTGTAAAGCAGAACAGCTCCAGCAGGAGACAATGATGGTGACGTGCCATCAGATAGCCTGGAATAGCTAGTTGAGGAGATAAAGATTTATACTCTAGTATAAATTACTCTAGTCTAGGAGTTCACAGAGGATCTGAGATCCTCTGCCGTGGGGTAGCAGTTCTGTTGAACATATGCAGTGTTTCTGTTTTAAACTTTCTCTTCAGTACTGTCCTTTCCACCCACTTTGGAGCAGTATGTTATGGCAATAACAAACGAAGAGGAAGGGATCCTTGGTTTCCCTCCCCCTGGTATGCTATTTGCATCCTGGTAAGCTACCATAATTTATGGCCTCCTCAAGTGAGGAGTGCTGTTAATTCAGCATGAAAGAAAACCTGACAATACAACTTTTTTTCCTTTATGTTCCAGCTATATGTGATGTATCCTGTTTAGGTTACCACATTGCTATAATTCATATTGCATCACTAGAGAGGTACTTTTTTTACAAGTTAAAGAATTCTTAAAAACAGTGTCATAACAAGAGTTCTCATTTTTAAAGGGTGATTACAATATATCTCAAATTAAAGGCAAATTATTTACCCTATATATATAACCTAAAGTATATATTAAATATAAATTTAATCATTTACATTCAATTAAATTACTTTACATTATTAAATTGATACATTAATGAATTAAGAAATAATTTTAATTAATCCATTTTTAAAGTTTAATTACATATAAATTTATAAATCAAATATATACCTTAGAGTGTATTCCCCAAACTAAACTTGTTGGTCAGGGAAGCAAATAAACAGAACCTTAAAATGGGAACTCTTTCCAACTGGGAAAAGAAGCTTTTAATAGATAAAAATAAAATTTCAGGTATTAATACATCTACATAAGTTTGCTAGGTATGAGGCAAAGCTGGGTATATACACCTTCTCAGAAATTCTAGCACCTTAGCACCTTTCCTAGGCAAGATCAGTAGCTGACTATAAAATGTAAACATAAAAATAGACATGATGAGCATCACAGTTTCAGCTGTATGAAAGCTGGTGATACGCTTGTTTTTCTATAAAAGCACATAGGATAACTCCATATCTAGACAGCCCTTCAGAGATGCATGTCTAAAACACAGACTTAAAAGCATAAAGGAGATGACGCAATATTATACATATCCTGTTCTACCATATACTTTTTCTCATTCAAGTATTTCCTTAATTTTTACTCCAAGTCCTTTTTACTTCAAATGACACAGTTACAGTCCTGGCAATATAACCTTCTATGTTCCTTACTGAAAATCTTTTTTCATTTGAAAAAAATATTTTCATACTCCTATACCCAGTCTTTGCTTTTATTGTATCGTAACTTAAAAGATGAAGCTCTATCCATACCTTTTTTCTAAGTCACAGTTTTCATATTTGTCATTCTGGCTTCTTTCCTCCTTACTCTTAAAATGATACTTATTTTTCAGAAGAAGCCTACAAATTAAGCTCTATTAGGGATACTGTAGACTACCACTGAGATTAGCCATTGCTAAGGAAAGCAAACATTCACATCCAGCAGTGTAAAAGGATACTTTTACCAATATCTGCAGTAATAAGGTGAACCATTTTTGCAACTGTTTGACATTGTTGAGTTGGATAAAATGGTGCCCCCGATTCCTTTTCTCCCTGTCTCAGATGACAAAGCCCATGCATTTCCCTGTCTGATTTCATCCTCCAAAAGTACTTTGTTTACCTTCCTTAAATTTCCTTCTGAAAATAAGAGATACTTACTCCAATTTTCCAGAGCTACTTTTAAGTCTGGTCTCACTATACCCTCCAAAGTTTTTAGATACCACCTTTCCCAAAGGACACACCACTAGTGGCAGCTTCTGTCAGCTCAGGGTCTTTTTGCTCAGTACTATGTCCCTAGCAGTTCCAGTCCTTCTTTGGCCCATTCCACCTGTCTTTGTTCTGTCCCAGTGGAGAACACATGAGACTGGCTGACCCAACACCCTGAGGTTTAACCCAGCTGCTGTGACTCCATCAAAATCCATGGGCCAGGCAGTTCCAGCAGCTTCCCAAGCACCGTTTCCAAGCGGTGACCCGCAGCCGCGCGGCGCCCAGAGGAAGCTCCACCTCGGCGGCTCCATGGTGCCACCCGCTGGCAGCGGGGCCTCGGGCCCGGCTGAGCTCCGTGGGACTGACG
>WYDI02010991.1:0-18899 GCA_009867235.2 Psittacus erithacus | reverse complement strand
TGATCATCCTCGTGGCCCTCCTCTGGACTTGTTCCAACAGTTCCATGTCTTTTTTATGTTGAGGACACCAGAACTGCGCACAATACTCCAAGTGAGGTCTCACGAAAGCAGAGTAGAGGGGCAGGATCACCTTCGCCCTGCTGGTCATGCTCCTTTTGATGCAGCCCAGGGTATGGTTGGCTTTCTGGGCTGTGAGCGCACACTGAAGCCGGCTCATGTTCATTTTCTCATTGACCAAAAATTCAGAATTCAAGCTGTAACATAAGATTTCTGTTCAAAACAATGTTTCCTTCTGAAACAATCTCAGTTAAAAGACTTCTGAAGGTTGGAATAATTTTCATAATGTCAGTAAATGCTGTTCTGTAGCGCTACTCTCACTGCCATAATGGTTCTGTATATAACCCAGATTTAACCAACAGGTATCTATTTAGTTGTTTCTTTTCATGTAAAATAGTGGAATTTAATGTTGCGGATGAGAATTCCTCTAATTTTGTCAGATTTATAAATTTTTATCTCTCGTTCTTTTTTAGTTTGTTCCAAATCCTCCCCTGAACACTTCCCTCTGCCTGACCTCTAATTCTGTGAATTAAAAAAACCAAGCAGAACTCCAGATGGTTCAGTTCAGAGAATGAGGGCACCTTTATTTGAAAGGCATTTAAGTATGAAACCAGTAATGTGAGATAAAGATCCAAGAAAGAAAATGAAAAATCTTTATCAGCATTCCTTAAAAATGTTATATGCACTTCCAGACATCCCTGAGTGGTACTATGACACTGGATTCCAAAAACTTTTAAAGATCTCCCAGATTCCTCACAGGCTATCACAGAGCTATCCAAACTGTCTGACTGTCATTAAATATCTTAGAAACCTGTGTTGCATTTGTAGGTATCTCATACTTTCTGATCTCTTTTGTAATTACTACGGTAGCATGCTGGTTTTCTGCAGCTGTGCGGAACTGGTGTTTGGTGCTTTGTCATCTGTGAGTAGTTATAGAATATATGTGGGCCCCTCATGGACCAAAAGCATGGACCAAAGCAGGTGTCTTTTACTAATCTTTTGATGGATATCTTCCAAACTGCAGTAATATGAATTCCGGGACTTTCTTTGTATGTCACCAGGCTTGGAAGAAATGATTGGTAGAAAGAGATAATTTGACCAAAGTGCCAGTGAAAATAATATTCTCACTTCCATTTTGTGTGGTTGTGGTAATAATCAGAATAATGATAATCAGAATTGAAAGATGACAATGATAATCAGAATTGCTAGAATTGCTAAAAATACCCATTTTCATATAAAAGATGATTTGTACCAAGAAGATACCAACCATGGTGAGACAATAGGAAAAATCCTAGCCTCAAGAATAAAAATTTCTTTTGACTTTGATAATGCAAAGATTTCATTGAATATGTTGTTCAACTCTCTGCCATAAAGCATGGTCAGATGCATATCTGTCTTGTTATTTATACTGTGGTAGCAGTGAGGGTCACTAGGCACAGCTGGTTCTGTGAACACACAAGAAGGAGGTGGCTTTGCTCAGAAGAATATTAGCGTTAAGTATGAGATGGGAGACAATGTGAGGATATATTAAAACAGGGGGAACTCAAGGTCACTGTGACTGTGCTGATCAACACAAGAAGCAGCTGTAATATGAACCTGGCTGCCAAGTGTCTATTTGATGATAATCCATTTGTTGCAGTGCCCTGAGGAATAACAGTTTGGTTTAGCTGAGCTTGCAGTTCAAGTTAGATCAAGCGGATCTTCCAGTCTCTGAAAACATCTTCACATTAGAAATAATCTTATGTTGCCCTTAATGACTGTTTTCTCCCAATGTTGATGTGATGGTAATTAACACTAAAATAGCTAAGCAACTGTACTAATACACGGTTGTGTGTCAGTCTCCTTGGGCATCTTGCGGCTCCTGTAATTACCCCAAAAACTCAAGATAAGCTAGACAACTTTTCTGGTGACCAGTGAACTACGATAAATGTTTCTTCTGATCTCTGACATGCTGGTTCTCCCTTCACCCATGCACCAAAATATATAGAAAAGCATCTGAGGGCTCTTCAAAAGAGGGAATCCATGGCAGTCATCTTGTTTGGACAAATTTAAGAGGACTTCAAAGTGGATGAGAGAGTCCTAAACAATTTAATCTTAGTGTAAGTAGATCAGACACAAATGTTTCTTGTGTTTATTTGAAAGATATGTGCTGCAGAAATCTGTAACTGTATTGTGTAGTGTGAACGTAGTGCAGTAAATCTATAAGCCTTCTCATGGGTACGTGACATGCTTGATGCGCTTTGTCTCTTCATAGGCAGCTCTGCGGTGAGGGGAAGGACGGGTGATGCAGGGGTCATGAGAGAGCAAAGTGCTTTCCTAAGTGGCTTCGCAGCGCAGATGTGAAAATACCTGCTTGTCTGTTACTGGACTCCAAGCAGATTCAGTCTCTCTCTGATGAGATCCTATGCCAGAAATGATTCATAATCTATCTTAAGAGATTTTTTTATGATTCTCTCAGTTATTCCTGGCTAAACTGAATTGGAATTGTATTCAGCTGGTCTCAGCAACAGAAGTCAGGTATCACTAAATAATGAACAGTCATGTATGAGAAAGGCAAGAGTATTCACTTTTTTTGTAATGTTGGGCAAATTAATCTTGTATTCTTTGCATGTTTTCTACAATAGTTTTGTGTCTTTACTATTTGGGAAATCATAGAATCCTAGACTCACAGAAAGGTTTGGGTTGGAATGGCCCTTAAAGGTCATCTAGTTCCAACCCTCCCTGCCATGGGCAAGATATATATGAGTATTGCTGTGGAATTGAATACAGTTGTTTTGGGAATATGTCTTGCTCTGGTTTACTTTTAATTCATTTTTCACTGATTATTAAATGTTAAGATAAAATAGAGAATTACAAGTAGTGCCATAAATCAGTTTGTGTCCTGAACTGCAGAGCAAGTCATTTTTAAAAGAAGCCAAGCCCTTGTATTTATAATAAATCAAGTTTATCTTTTGAGCATCGTGAATAAAGTAATTAGTCATTTATGCTGGGACAAAGCCATCAGTGAATACATTGCTTTGTTTCCCAGATGTTGAATCTTGAAACTGTTTTGTAAGGGTTGTTGGTTATAAGCAACTGCACATTGTCTTGTAAGTTTGTTGTTTTGTTGGTGGGGAAGTGATTTCCTCGAAGCCAAATCAACTGAGCAACTCTCCCACAGTTAGAACAAACCGCGTTTAAGACTGTAACATGGAAACTGATTTACACTGCTAAGCAGGACACAGCAGGTGGAGTTGGGTGGGGAGTCAATATTAACTGAGGAGAGGGTCTCCAAGTTAGCAAGCATTACTCCAGGTTGTGCAGGTAATTGCTTCTCCTCAGGGTCTGCTGTGCCGGTTTCCCCGCTTCTGCAAGGGCTGTGTTAATACCTGTGCCTTCCCACACACAGCTGTGGAGGGGTCTGGTTAATGCCATTCACAAAATCTTTGTAGATTTGGGAACTGGATGTGCTTTTATACCTGTAAAATAACTGCTGTTACCTGAGGGGCTTCAGTTTGGAATATGGGTTCTTCTTTCCAGCTAGGCACAAACCATTGCCAAGTTATAATTCCTACTCTTGAGCTATGGGAAAGCCTGCGTGGAATTGGAGTTCTTCCTGCTCTGCTTTAGCTACTGCTTAGTCTGTCCTGTGGTAGGCTCAATCTCAGCCTATTTTTCAGTAAGAAAACATCATGTGCACCTGGAATGTGATAGTTTCTCCTCTACTTCCAGACATCAGTTCTGACCAATAAACACTGCATCATTTCCACCCTTAACCTGGAATAAATTCATACATTGAGGACAAAAGGCGATGCTTCCTTGGAGAAGAAGTCTCCAGTCTCCTGAGTTATTTGGGGGATTTTAGTTGGGTATGTCAGTGCTTATAGGTAGAACTAAGTAGGATGAGCAAAGTAATTTCAGTGCAAGTCTAGCTTTTCCTCTGATGGCATTTTTTGTTTTATCAGTACTGCTGTCCTAGACTGTGTTCCCAAGAAGCATGATGCCTGTGAGCAGTATAATTCACTGCTAATTAATCTTCCCTTCCTAAATGAGCTGACAGTTCTGGTTCCAAAATGAGAGGCTTGTTAAAACTTTAATGACTTGCAGTAAGGAAGAAGTTAAAAATAGTGGAAAATAAATTAAATGGACTATGACCTATCACTGGCTCCTTCAGCCTCATGCTTTCACCATACTTTCCCTTGTTCCACGGAACATAAACCCAGTGTGTCCTCCCTGTCTCTCAGCTGGTTTGCAGTTACTGCAGACACTGTAAAGCAAATGAAAATGAATTAAGCTGCTCTTCTGTTCATTGTCCTTCCACTGAAAGCATTGCATAATATATATATATGACTTGATGTTAGAGTAATAGAAGTGTATGTTGTCTTTTCAAATCCTACACACAGTTACCTGGTATACTCACTGCTTGGTCATGTAATCTGAGAATTGTTCCAGATTCTGCCCCATACCAGGAGGTGCGGTGTCTTTCTCCATCCTCTACAGGGAGTGTTGGCGCCTGATACCGATGCCTGAAAGCTGCAAGAGCACAATTATGTTCCTTTGGATGCTGCAGCTGTGATTTTTAGCAGGAACTGAAAAGGGCATTTCAATATAAGTTTTCTATTTATATCAATGGCAAAACATTCATTGACAACTGATCGTAACATGTTCTTTACTGTAAGGGTGGTGAGGCACTGGAATGGGTTGCCCAAGGAAGTTGTGAGTGCTCCATCCCTGGCGGTGTTGAAGGCCAGGATGGACAGAGTCTTGGGTGAGATGGTTTAGTGTGAGGTGTCCCTGCCCATGGAACTGGATGATTTTAAGGTCCTTTCTAGCCCTAACTGTTCTGTGATTCTGTGATTCTATGTTACAAGATCTTGTGAAAATGTAACATGAGAAAGGTCCTAATGATCTACTTTGGCTAAAGCTTTGATTATACTTGAAGAAAGCAAGTCTTTTTTTGGATGTAGTTTCTATGTAAAACTCCAGGGGTAATTATGAATTTCCAAATTCCTTCATTTCATATTAGATTACATCCCTTATTTATGGTTAAAAGAAGGGAAACCTTCCCATCAGTTACTTTGATCACCTGCTGTGCAAACTAATAATGCCATGCTTAGCATAAAAAGGAGTGACAGTCATTCACATTTGAATTGCAGCAAAACAGGAAGAAGACAATTAAGAAAGGGAAATCAGCTGAACTCGTGCTATCTTGTACTACTTGATCTTAAAATCTAAAATCAGTCACATACTTCAAGAATGGAAGGTGTGTTTTTTTTAAAGAGATATAACTGTGAGTTATAATTCTAAAATAACAATAAGGTGCTTTTTTGTTTTAGGTTATACTCCTGTGAGAAATAAGTAATGGCATATAGGTGAGGATTTGAGAGATTCAGCTTAGAAAGAAGAGTAGTTGTGACTAAGTGCAGGTTAACACATGAGCTCTGACATTTTTATTCTTGTTCTTAGTGATGAAACACTGAGCATTTTCAGAAGGAAGCTCAAACGTGCATTTAGAGAAAGACTTTGCATATCCTAGGACAAAGAAAATAGCTATTTTTTCCAGAGATTTTGTATTTTTAAACATTGTAGCATCGTCTTTACTAAAAAACCCAGGCAAGCAACAAGAATTCCTCTAAAAGGATGAGCATTGTAATCTGAAAAGAAAATAGATGCTTGTGACTGTTCACCACCTAGGTATTGATGCAGCCAATTACTGTATCCTGCCTTTCAAACATTATTATGTTAGAGCAAGAAAAGAGCCAATACTGTTTTTTATATGACCTTTCTAATGCTATATATACACATATAGATTTGTGTTATTTGTCTCTGATTCACCAAATGTTTCTTATTTGTGGCTCAAGGCATTTATTTATTGCAAGGCTTCAAGCTGTGGTAAGCAAGGTCATAAATTAAGAATTGATTTCCACAGTTGCTCTAGCATACAAACTAAATTCCTCGTGGTTGGTTATAAAAACTGTAGCTGGGCATAAATTCAGCTTTTCGACATTGTCTTGAAAATTAATGTTACAGCAAATGAGAAAGTACTGTAAGTATGTATGACGTGCCTAATTTAGGCCTTTAGCTAAGACCTAAGGAAAGCAAATCGTTTTTACACTGCAAGCTTCTCAGTAAAACCATGCTAGTGCTAAAGGGTTTTTTTATTTCACCTGTTTGGGTTTTTTTGTTATTACTTTATGTCTCCCTTATTTTTTTTAATCAGATTTTCTGTACATTTTTTGGCAGTTTTGATCAGTATGTTCATCAGTCCTTTGTTTCTACTATATGCTCCTAGAGTCACTGCTGATTACAATAAGGTGTGGGTTTCAAAATGGAATGTAGTTTCTCTCCTTTGGAAATAAACAGTCCTATTTGAAATAGGAAGAATTTGGCTATTTGGTCAGCTTTGTGTCTATACAACATCTGATTAAAATGAAGGAGTATTTATACAGTTAACTGAAAATTCACTAAAATCAAGGAGGTATGGTTAGGGGGTGTTTTTAAGGTGTTCTTTGTGGGTTCTGAGGCTTTGGTTTGGTGGTTTGTTTTTTAAGGTGTGCTTTATGTTAATGACAGTAAAACCACGCTGTACAGCAATCAGTTTGTGTGAATGTCGAAGATGTGTAACTGATTAATCTTTGCTGATTCCTCCTAGCTTTATAATAAATTTTAAGTTGTGGAGACTGGCTTCTTAGGCACATCTTAAAAGAAAATACTTCTGATATAATACCCTACCCTCCATTAGTATTCAGTAGTACTGAATTAATATGCCTCGAGCAGAAACCCTGATGTTTTCAGATTGTCGTCAACGTCATCAGGTGGCTTTACAAATAACAGCTCGGCTTCTACTGTTCCGCACATGTCAGAGTTGTGTTAATGCCACTAGCAGAGGAACCAAATGGAAAAACTGTTTTTCTAAGATAACAAAGAGCATTGTTTGCTTGATGGGAATTCCTGGTTTACAGTGCGCAGTTCACACTGTACCTTATAGTACTGGTCCATAAGGAAGGGACCAGCATGTCAAATGTTTTGTGGTACTCTGTTACATTAAAATAGAGGCTGAATTGCCAACCCTGCTGCGCACTAATACATAAATAACCTTTACAGTAGTCACAATTCGCAATGTAAAGAAAAGCAATTGGAAAGTGAAGTGCTGTGTGTGATGAGAGTGGTGAAACAGTTTGGTAGGTAAAGCAGGTATGGAGAGATTTGAAAATATGAACTTTGTTAAGGAAAAAAACCCAAACCATGCAGAAGTAAGTACCTCAGACTCAGAAATCACTCCTCTTTCCAGTTCAGATGATGTTTTGGAGGAATGAAGTTGTGAAATTCATCTGTTGGTACTGCTCCTTATATCCTTCCTGAACTGTATTTTGCAGGATTAGAATACACAGATCTCCCTTCATGGCTGTTCCCAGCAAGACATTTTGTTAGTACTTGATCTTATTTTTTTGAAGTCTTGAGTTGGAGCTTCTTTTGACTTACTAAGAACCGAGATTTTGTCAGTGTTTAAAATGCCCATATCCATAATTCCTTTTGACTTCCTTGAGATTTCCATATGGAGATATCTCAAAAAAATGCAGCTTTGTGGTAAAATGAGGTGAATCTATTCAACTCAGACTTTCTCTGAATAATGAAACAGTTTCACTGAAAGCCTTGTTAGGAAAGAATTGTGATTATTAAGTCTGGTAGTTGGGAAGGCTTCTTGTTAGGGTATTACTGCAGGACTAATTCAAGCATGGTTATGCCTGACTGAATACAAGATTTCTGCCCATTGCCAAAATGTAGATTTCCTTTTTGAAAAGCACTTAAATATGTATGAAGAATCTTGGTCTGATTCATTAACTCTGAATAAATTCCTATGGCAAATGAGAGAAGTAGAGGGAAAGCAGAAGTAACTAGTTGAGCAGGACTCCTTGTGTGAGGTTGGCTGCCTGCAGAGGCACAGGACTAGTACAGATATATCACTGATAATTTCTTGTAGATCCAACTGATGGTAAACTTGGAGGGAAAGAACCTTTTCAGAACTAGATCTGGCAGCAGCTTCCTCTCTATTGATGTAGTAATACAGATTTTCAGATTCTGCCCCTGCCTTGGTAGGGGTAGATAGAAGAATTATGCTCCTGGGATGAGGTTTGTATGAGAACATAATAGTGCTACAAATCTGGTATTCTTCTACTTTTGGATCCTCCTTGTCATCAAATGTTTTCCTAAAAGCTGCACAGTCAGTCTCTGCAGTCACCTAATTCTCATGCCCAGGATGTTCTTCATATGGAAGTGATACCCAGTGCAAAACATTAAAAAATGGTGTTTCCAACAAACATAACAGAAAAGAGTGGTGAGGAAGGGGAGGGAAGCAGTGTCGCTATTTGTGCCCTCTGCAGTGGGCTCCAAAGAGAGAAAAGAATGGAGGGCGGTGAAGGGAGATGAATGGTCCCTTGTGTAAACTACCTGAAAATATCTTCTGAGATTTATGGGTAGGAGTCGGCAGTGTACATCTGGGGAAGGCCTGTCTAGCTGCAGGTTTGAAGTTTGGGTTTACTTTGGAATCTGTTGAATCTGATTTGAAAACGTGCACCCACATGTCTTTGGGACTGTTGGGGTCTTAGAGTTAGCAGAGAAGTGTACTGCTGCAGTGACTCTGGTCTTCCCTTTGCATTTTAGTTCTGGCATGTTTGTCCTCTCAGCACTGGAAGTGAAATCTAGCAAGTTATGATCTTTCTGACTTCAGTTGGAAAATTAAACTTGTTCCCTGAAGTTATAAAGTGTGTAAATATATTGTTATCGTACTTTGATTTTTTTGTGACACCGTTTGTGCTTTTTCAAATGTTGCCATCAAAATGTACATATACTCCAGTGTGGTAGCATTCCATTGCTTTACTGGGGATTCTGTCTGCAAAATCCAGTATCTGCAGCTAGAGCTCATTTCAGAAAGATCAAGGAACTGCAGTAATTTCCATTTAATTTGGCTTTCTTGGGCTCAAGCTGATCAAAAAGCTTGGAGATCACCACTGTATGTGTGGCTGGGGGTTCTTCCGGTTTATGGGATTGCATGGCATCTACAGGGATGGCTTATGCAGCTTCCATGCAGCCTGCTATACAGTGTGTGCGATCAGGCATGGTCTGAAGAAAGCAGCTAATAAGAGGAGTTCCTCTGTTGTTCCCGTCTGCACAGCAGTGACGTTCCTTTCACCATGTTGAGGGAAAAAAGAGGAATTCTGCAACTAATACCTAGTTATGTATTCCTGACTTTATCTTCCTGCCACCGCTGCCTTGCTCTGACATGGATGGTTCTGCACACTGCATTCAGGCAGAAGTTGTGAACAACTGGCCTTGCTGAGACTCCTCCCAGTCCTCCTTCCATGTCCTATTCCCTACACACCAGAAACAACTTCGTCAGTAACTGACAAAGACCTCATGCAAACATGTTCATTGCTCGCTTTTTCCTTTGTGATAGCGTTTTCATTAAGGACCAGATACCACCACCAAATGATGGTTTGGTCCCAGGTGGCTTTAGTCTCTGGTTTGATCCTGGAAAATGGCACCTACTGTATGGTGGTAGCAGGGGAAAGGGTTTGATTGAGCAGGAAGCAAAGACTGCCAAAAAATGAAACTGTGTGACCAAAGGAGGTCTGGTGCTGTAGGTTTCAAATGCTCTATAATTTAAAAAGCATCAAACTCATTATTGCATCCTATCTGTGTTAAACCAGCTGTAGTCCTATGTCATTCTTTACTGCTTCTGTGCTGTGGAGTTTTTCCTTTGTGATAAGGCTGACTTGAAACATTTCAGGTCTTTCTGTCCTTAGCATAAAGGGTAAAATCACAACTTTACACAGCCAAGCATGAAGCAGTTCCGGATTAAGCATCCTACTCTCTGGTTACCCCATTGCTGTGATTACATTTGAGCAGTTCTATATTTCAGTACTGCAGCATCCTTTTGCTTTCAGTTTCTAATTAAAGAGTTTTTATAGCTAAGGAGCAGAACAATAGGGGGGTTGTGTCCACCCACAGTCCCTCCTCTTCCCCAAAAAAGGTTTAGCTGGGAATGAAATGTTATTAAAAGCAACATTTGTATGGGAGCCAAGTGGGAAGGGACAGCAAGCATGTAATAAAGAACAATTAATTTGTTTCAGAAGGAATGTATGTAAAATAATAAATTATTTAAAACCACATCTTCTGTTTCTTTTATTTTAAGCTCAGTTTTCCGTAATAATAAGAATAATAATTTTCTAACTAGGCAATAAAGACTTTGGTTCCACTTAATGTCTTAGTAACTTGCATTGAAATGCTAGTGTTTCACAGTACTGATATCTAATTTTAGTAATCAACCCGTATGCGTTGAATGTCTTGAAATTTACTACTTTCTACACTTACAGGTTTTGATAAAGGCATGCAGATTTCATTTAGTTCATTGCTATAAGGCAAAATGAGACCCACTCTATTTTTCATAAGGACACATTTTTGTTTACAGATGGATGAACACGTTAAGTTCTGCAACACCTGTGTCTAAGTTGATGAAGAAGTTGACTTTCTCAAATTATAACTATTTACACATCTGACTCATTCATCCAGTTAAAATAAAACTAAATCCTGTGACATCTACAGTAGAGCTTTTTTGATCACTGGAATCCAGTATTTATCGCTTTTGTAAACAAGAGCTATGTCAGTGTTCTTGTGAGTATCCTAAATCAGCACATGGAACATACATATTTCAAATGTGTCTATGCAGCCAGAGCTCGATACTATAACTGCTCTGTTCCAGTTATTTATTTGGTAAGTATTTTCACATTTTTAAAATAAAATGTGTGGATTATTTTTTTTGTGTGTGTGATGGATACTTCATCACTAAAAATCAGCATTCTCATGGGTCCTTTCTCAGTCTTCAGTCTTTTGCAAACCGCAGTCGCATACCTTCTGAAAAACACGAATACTCATGTGGAAGAACACCTGGAATTGCTGATGCAAGTTTAAGAAGAGGCATCAGCAGTGTAAGATGTCTATGCTACACTTGTCACTCCATGGAAAGCCTGCTCAGTGTTTTGCAGTGCCATGTGTGCTCTGTTACATGACAGACACCTGCATGCAACCACCAGAATATCTACAAAAACATGCAGATGCTGAGAGAGATGTCTGAAGAAGCTGAAGAAGGTAGAGGTCATCTGGTGTGGAGCTTCTAGGTATGCCCTTCTTTTTATCAACAAAATGACATAGTACTTGGACTATTTACTCTCTTTTACTTGATCTCTGAATACAGATTTGTTTATAATGTTTATTGCTTTCTCTTAGATAGGAAGTTGGACAAGGTTGTTGAACAGAACATGCAGGGCAGTTCATGTTAATACAGAACTTTTTTTCCCTCTTTCATTCTCAGTAAAACACAGGAGTATGGGACAAAAGAGAAGGCCACAGAATTGCAAATAAAAATTCAATATTTGCCCATTTGAAACTGGCAAGGAGACAGCCAATACATTGCTCCACAGCTAGCTCTAGGTTACTAGTGATACCTGAACTGTGTTTTAGATGTTCCTGTACTTGATCATCATTTTGTCATCATGTTTTATGTTCTTGGCCTGAGTTCATTTGTGGCAGAGATAAGCCTCTTATTGAATGGCTTTTGGTTTCTGTTTTCCTTTGTTTTAAAAATAATCAGACTGCAAATATTACACAGAGGGGATGAGTGGTGGAGCTCATCCTTGCTTTGCTGTCTACATCAGAAGCGTTGGATGGCAGATCTCTGCTTGCTGCAAAGTTAACTCCATGCTGTTTTGATTGCTTTTTGTCTCATTTTTGCCTCTCAAAGGCTCTAATGCGTGGATGTTTCCTGACTCATTAGTACTTCTTTTTTAATTCATTGGGAGTTATTTCTCTTTTATTCAAAAAGAGAAGGAGGCGTGAAAACTAGCTACACTGGAGCAGAGGAGTAGAAGAACAACTAGCTATTTAGGCTCAGAGTAGGGAAAAGAGATTTTACTCCCTTACTGTCATTCTTTTAAATAAAGAGGTGGGTTTGTCTTTTCTGAACAGCCATCTTTATACTTTTCTTCTTTACACTCATCTGAAAATCAACTCCATTGCTAAACTGAGATGCTCTCTGCCTAAACCTAAAGTGACCATAAGAATAGTCTTAAGAAAGCAAACCCACATGATCTGTGTGCTTTCAATCTGTATAGCTGTTTGCAACCTGAATGTAGTGTGGTTTCACAGTACCCGCAGTGTGCCAGAGCAGAGCTAATCCTATAGTGGATTAGCTCTGGTGGATAGTACATTGCTCCGTATTGCCTGTTGTAGTCCTCAGGCATATGAATAAGCATGGGCCTGTGCTGAGGCTTTCCCCCTCAATATAATCCTGGAATTTGGGCTGATGCAGCCTTTTTATATGGGGTGGAGGGTTTATACTGTGAATGGCAGTTGAATTTACAAGTAAAAAGGAGCTCAGATACCCACTGAAAAGACTGTATTGATATAAGGAGCTGAGATACTGAATGTAGAACTAACTGACACACAGTTTTGAGAAGTTGGAGGGCTTAAGGGAGACATTAAATGTCCTCTCTGTTGCATAGCAGAAGTGGATCAATGGCTTTGTTTTTATGTTTTTATTCAAAAGATATCATCTGCTGGCTGCAGAGTGGGTTGATCCAGCTTCCTTCTGGAGCCTGAGTAAATCACTTGAAGAAGATCTTGCTTTGTGCTGCATCCTAAAGACAACATGGAAGGCGAGAGCATCTGTGAGGTTGATTCTGGAGATGGACTTGGAGGTAAGGATACCTAGCACTTATTTTTTGTTTACATCCCAGATGGCTGGTTACAGACAGCCCCTGTGACAATGGACCTTGGAAGCCACAAAGAGCAAATGTGATAAAAATGTCTACAGTTCATTGATTGTACTGTGTCACTTTACAAGCAGCGAATAAAAGTTTTTGAAAACAATTGTGTCCGAGAGGGAGTGGCACACCTGGACATCGTGTGTTCTAAATGTTGTTCTTTAGAGTCTGAGATGCCCCGAGGATGATGCAAACCTAAATACTTTCAATAAAAAGTAAAGGCATGTAGCCTTTTCTCTCTTTCTTCGGTTCTCTTTTTTCTGTCTCTCATGTGCACACACTATCTGTTTTGTTTGTATTTTTATTCTGGACTGCAGAAAATGGAATGAAATGGTACTGATTCTGTCTTCTGTACTAGCGACCTGTGTGTAAATGGAGACTTTTCGTTGACATAAAATAAAGAGTTCTTGTTCCTACTTAGCTACTAATTCTAAAGGTGTCCTTTGGCAACTTAGCTAGTGTTGTTTATCATTTTCATAATGGGATATACAGCTTCTCAGAGAACGTAATACTGCATTTATGGGGCTGCTGTTCTTTGTGTATAACGCAGGGGACCTTTGACAGAGTTTTTGGGTAGATCCATCTTAATTTGAATTCCTAGTTTAACACAGCTTCTTCTGTGATTGTCTAATGAAACACGTTTATCTAATTTGTCGGATACCTTGAAGCACCCAGGTCAACTCACTTTTGAACTCAAAAATTTAAATATTATGGGAAAGAATGAAGTTCTACATTAGAACGCTGAAATAACAGAAAACTTGTTATGCTGCACATGTTTGATGGGTTAGATGTGTTCCTGTGACTGGATTGTATCCAGGCAGATTGTTTTTTTTGTCTGAGTGTACAGTGCTTGTGCTAAGATGCCCTCTTTTATGTTTGATACTTCTGTAGTACTTTTCCTGGGCCCTAGCTGTATCAGTAGTTCTGTGTACTAGGAGGAATATTTTCTACTGTCTTACACTGAGTTTCCTTCTCATTAGAGAGTTGCTTCCAAACACTCATCAGTTGGGCTAACATGCCGATATTGAACAGTTTACTTCTTTTGTTTAAGACAAAAAACCCTGGTGGTTCAAGTTCTTTTAAAATTCCTGATAGTAATGTCAATGAAATAATAATTCTGTCATAAGAAATTTTGTGACAAGAACAATGTAAGTGTTTATGCTTAAATAGTGCCTTTCTGCTAGGTGAATGAAGGGTAATAGTGTAGCTGCATTCTCTTTGGCTTTCTGAGCATTTGTGTTGCCCTCTCTGAGTTTTGGAAACAGCTGGAACCATTGTTATGACTTACTGATTAGGTTACTTTTTCATTTACCCTTTCTCAAGCACTGGTTTTGGCCTTCTGTTGTGTCCTTCAGTCGCTGAATCTCTGCTGTGCTCCTTCACCTTTGTCATTTCTTTCATGCCACTTAGAGCATGGAAAAATTCTTTCAGAGCTGAGGTCAAAGACAGTTTTGTATCCCAGCCCTCCTTGAGTCTGACCTTGTTGTTATAAGTAATAAGGACAGTAATAAGTTACTGTTCTTGATCTACATTTTTCGTGTTTATATAGGCAAGAGTGAGTGTGTGTGGTTTAAGTACACAGAATTAGTAACCATACTGTGTACGTATTTGTGGTTTGTCTTGCTCTCTTCTGTTTGAGTTCTGACTTAAGATCATCAGCTCTTCAGAGCAAACTTAATCTATTTTGGGAAACAATAGATTGTCATTGGGCTTAAGTTGAATAGAATTATTGGTATAAGAACAAAATCTGATCTTGTATGTGATAGGGACGTACTTTCAGGGAACATGTTGGTATCTTCAGCATGCATATATGTATGGCGGTTTTTTGCACAAAGTGTGCTTGCATGTCTAATACTGGAGTACCATTTCACATATTTCAGAAAACAGGGGATGTTCTATCTGTGTGAATTTCTGGATTGCAGCTTAAGTAAAAAAAAAAATTCCTTGCCTCCCCCCTTATAAATAAAACAAAGGTATATCAAAACAAACTCACCCAATGTTCCCACTCTGAAAGTATGAGGAATGGGAAAGAGCTAGTGTTCTGTTACGATAAGCCACCATATCTGATGAGTAAGAGAAGCGTTGGAAACAACCATGTTTTAAAATCAAGGGCAACTAAAACTTTGAATGTAGCTTTCTAAGTTTCTTGGGTTCTCTTTGTCCTGCTTTTCCTGTTTCTGCTTGAGGTACCAAAATGACAAGTATATGCTGTTTATGGATCCAGACTAAGGAATTTTGCGCTGTTTTATAGGATGTGAACAAAATAAATGTGTGATTTTAAAGTAAATGTCTTTTGGAAAATAAGGGACATCCCCTCTGAGATAGGTACATAGTTCTCTGTAGTGTATAACAAAGTCTGTATGCATCCTGCATGTTATAAATACAGACATACTTTGAGATGTGCATATCAAGCACAAATGTTTAATTACAATTAGACTGATCTGAGATCTGAGACAAAACATAAGTGTGCCCATTTTCAGTAACATGAGTAGAACATGTCAAGGAATTTACCAGTACAATGAAATTGCATTCAAAAACCCAGTATGTTTTGTTAATTCAAGGTCTGTGGTCTTTGATGGAAAAGTTTCCTGGGACCATAAACTCCCTGTGAAACTGGGTAATTAGAGGGTCAAAAGACCATTAGAGTTTTGTGGCTGTTTCTTATCAGATAAAAAAAAAAAGTAATAAAAATTAACAAAAACATTGCTCCATATTTCATTGTTTTATTAACAGCAAAATCAGGCCACTGTTTTCAGGAACCCAAGGCAAGGCTTTTCTCCTTATTGTAATTGCAAAGAAGTATTCATTTTTTCATAAATGTGAGTGGCTTATAGCACTCCTTAATACCAGTAAAAGCCCAGGAATGATGCTTATAGAGACCAAGTAAATTAATTTGTTACTGTGGGGTTATGTACTTAACTCAGATTTCTGCGGTTTAAAAAATAACTCTAATATTAGAAGCAGTTTAGATATCTCTGCTGCAGGCATTGTATCTGGTCTTCCTGATTTGATGTTACTTCACAGCAGGTTTGAATGCCTCTTAAATGATGCACAAAAAGAACTTTTTTCCTACCTTATAAAGCCAAACTCAGTGAAGATCCTTATTATGCAGTTGAATAGAGTCTCCAGAATACAAGCCACCCCAAACGTGATGGAGAAGAGACAGGACTGTAATTCTTCACTGAAGACCTATTATAGCTGACCTAAAACAGATGGGCACATGTACTTCAAAGCAAAGACTTCATAGCTTCAGTTGCCTGGGGGAGATTTGTGCTTTTCTCAGATGAAAGAACTCAATGGTGGGGTGACCTTAGCTGGCTGCTGGGTGCCCAGCAAGCTGCTCTCCCATTCCCCCTCCTCAGCAGGGCAGGGAGGAGAATAAGATGAAAGAATCAGGTAAAAGAGACTTGAGACAGATTTATTTGTTGCTAATTAAAAAATATAATAGATTTGCATGTGCTGTTCATGGGCTGCAGGTTCCCTCAGGGCATCTCCACCTGCTCTGGTGTGGGGTCCTGCATGGGCTACAGGTGGATGTCCGCTCTACCATGAACCTCCATGGGCTGCAGGGGCACAGCCTGTCTCACCGTAGGCTGCCCCAAGGACTGCAGGGGAATCTCTGCTCTGGTACCTGCAGCACCTCCTCCCCTCCTTCTGCACTGACCTTGGTGTCTGCAGGGCTGCTTCTCACATATTCTCGCTACTCTCTCCCAGAAGCTGTTGCACAGCTTTTTCACTCTTTCTTATGTATGTTATCACAATGGTACCACCAGTGTCACTCATGGGCTCAGCTTTGGCCAGTGGTGCATCTGTCTTGAAGCCGGTTGGAGCTGCCTCTGCCTAACACCGGGGCAGCTTGTGGTCTCTTCTCAGAGGCTACCACTGCAGCCTCTTATCCACCGCAAACCTTGCATGGTACACCCAACACATACTCTTACTGTTATTCTAGAGCAATATGCTGCTTCAAATGCATTCCTTACAGACCTGATGCAATTCTTAGAGGATATTGTCATTAAGTGATTGTCTTTCTTACCAATATCTTGGCTACTTTGATGTGTTCTTAAAAGTTGTCATTGTGTTGGACAAATTCAAGTTAGGTGTATTTGGAGAAGTTTCTTTAGGAACTTTTAATCCTTTTAATTACGGGGTGATATGATTATTAATTAAACTGAAGATCAAGATCTGTTATTGCTTCCATGACTTAATTTTTTTTGGCAAAGAGTCGGCACTGTATAGATACATATACAGAATCAATGTCATAGCATGCATTTTCCTTGTTCCCTGTACTGTATTTTAATAAGAACCTGAAGATTTGCTGCAGCCCAAAAAGTATTAAGGGGAAGAGATTGAGGAGGAGTTAAGCAACTTCTACAGTTCTGTTGCATTGCTGATACTGTGCCAGATCTGCTTTTGGCCTGGTGTTCCCACTTGTAGCTCTTGTTCAAGTCAAAAATCCTTCCTGCATGTTAGCAAGGCTGCCAGCTAGTTGCTATGGTATTCAGCTTTTTTCTCTCTCTCCCCAATCAGCTTGCTTTTGTGATGATTCAGCCAGAATAAGAAATCAGTCACACAGGCTAGAGCTGTAATCAAAAGAGCAGCTGTTGTTGGCTGGAAAATCTATAGAGGTTGGGAGAACAGCAGGATTTGAATTTCAAGAAAATATTTATCACAGTCTGTTCATGGTATATATTCTAATGCATAGTTAAAAGTTATAACAGTGGTTACAATAGTAGTCCTTTTTCAGAATGATGGTAAAAATTGAATCACCGGACACATTTCTCTATGTTGTTTCATTGCCCCAGAGGCATCAGTAATTTCCAGCAAAAAAAGATTATCAGTATTTTTACTTTCTGTCCATTTCTGATTGTTTTTCGTTGTGTTGCTAACTGGTAATATGTTTCTGACGGGATATTATTTATTCATAGAAGATTAACAGACTCTGTCACTTGTCTCCTGAATTTTTGTGTTGCTGTTTGGCTAATCAGAAAATTCTGGAAGACTGCTAGATAATGTAAAAGGATTTTAAAGTCATGATGGTGCTGGTATGTAGCTGCAGGGATCTAAGGATAAAAGAAAGACAAGGTAGGTAGAGGTATATTCTGAGAGATGAACTATCAAAAAAGGGAGGATGGACTTTTGTGGGTCTTCTGCAGGTTTTAAGAAGCTCTTACCTACTTGAGGGCAATGTTGTTCCCTTACACACCATGCCTGCAGCTGGATCAGCAGGACAAAAAAAGATATTTCTTCCATACAGAACAATTTCTGTCCAAAGTCATGGCTATACCAAAAATAAAACTTTTAAATGTCCATCTAGAAATCACTAGAAGTCACGCTTGTAAAAGACAAAGGCAATGAAAATTTAGACAGTGAAACTGATAAGAATAAGTATGTTAAAAACCATACTTGAATTTGGAAATAACTAGACAAAAAAGTAAAGATTTCTTCTGGGAATGCTTCTTGTCTGTGTGCACAATACGCTGGCACAATCGTTTCCCAGTTGATAGGAGAATCTCCTGAAGAAGCTTTTGCTTATTGCTTCTAGCAGTGTCAAGAGAGCTTTTGTTTTCTTTCCCAGAGCCTTATGTACTACCTCTTCTTTTTCTGTATGCTGGTAATGTCCAACAGTGAACTAAAATGTTGGTAGTGGGTAATGGTATCTCTGCTGTCAGTGAGAATGAGCAAAACCTCATCTCTAGTTACCAAGGGTTTCATAGAATCATAGAATAGTTAGGGTTAGAAAGGACCTTAAGATCATCCAGTTCCAACCCCCTGCCATGGGCAGGGACACCTCAGACTAAGCCATGCTACCCAAGGCTCTGTCCAACCTGGCCTTGAACACAACCAGGGATGGAGCATTCACAGCTTCCTTGGGCAACCCATTCCAGTGCCTCACTACCCTTACAGTAAGGAACTTCTTCCTTATATCCAATCTAAACTTCCCCTGTTTAAGTTTGAACCCATTACCCTGTGTCCTATCACTACAGTCCCTAATGAAGAGTCCCTCCCCAGCATCCTTATAGGCCTCCTTCAGATACTGGAAGGCTG
>WYDI02010990.1:18441-29823 GCA_009867235.2 Psittacus erithacus | reverse complement strand
ACCAACACTCCCAAGTCCTTCTCCTTGGGCTGCTCTGAATCTCTTCTCTGCCCAACCTGTAGCTGTGCCTGGGATTGCTCAGACCCAGGCGTAGGACCTTGCACTTGGCATGGTTAAACTCCATCAGGTTGGCATCAGCCCACCTCACAAGCATGTCAAGGTCCCTCTGGATGGCGTTTCTTCCCTTCAGCGTATCAACCAAACCACACAGCTTGGTGTCATCGGCAAACTTGCTGAGGGCGCACTCAATCCCACTGTCCATGCATGAACATGTTGTTTGCTGGCGTGTATGCATCTTGTGCTTGGTGAGAAGTGCACTTATGCACTTCATAGAAGCATAACAAGCCAGGGTGGCATCCCCCGGGTGCACAGGAGCCACAGAAGCACCAGGAGGAGATGTGTCAACATTGCCATGCTGCAGCATGGTATTCACCCGTAACATTCCATTTTATCCAGGTTTTATTTCCATAGTAATTTTGTGCTGATGCTGCCAAAATTGCCTGTATTTCAAGCAGCTTTGTAGAGTACTGCACCTGCACAATGGGAAAACATTAAAATACATTTCATTGCATGCTGAATGCAAACAAGCCCTGCCTGGTTTTAACCGTTTTTGCTTGCTGAGCAGCCTGTTTGCTACTAGCTGCTCTGTGCGGTTCATCTGTTTTTCCCTGCTGGCACCAGCAGTTGATTAACTTGTATGGTGAGGAAGGGAAAGCCTCTGGAGCCTTTACTCCTGAAGGCTTTTGTTCCTGAAGTTGAAAAAGAAATGTCTGAATGTGCATTTTCCACTGAAAAAAGACATGAGACACATTACTGCAAAAGCAGGAGCTGGAGTGGCCTTGTTGTCTTGCTTGGAATCATAGAATGGTGGAAGCCAGCAGCTTCCTTTTAACTTTTATATTATTTTTTAATTAATATAATACAACTCCAGAAGTTTTCTTGTGCAGTGCATGGAGAACCTGCCTGGCCCATTCCATGTAGCTGCACATCAGTTGTTAGGGCAAATTCTTGAAAAGATCTAGGAAAATGGGGCCGAGCAGCTGCAATAGCAGTAAGTGGTATTGTCCTTGGTTTTTATCACTAGGTTTAATGTCTTTTGGAGAGTGATGGTACTTTTAAAATAAGGCAAGCTAGAGACAGGAGCCCACCACTCAGGATGCTGCATAAAAGGCAGTTTGTGATGGGACCTGAATCCCACAGAGACTGTAGGTCTGGAGATCGCTTTGGATGATCTCCCTGATGGCTTGGTCTCTGCCTGCTTCAGCTAGACATACCCCAGTAGCTGATATGGGAAAGTTTGGTAGCACAGGTCTTAGTTCTGAATCTTGGATAGAAAAAAGCCAGATTAGAAAATATTACCTTGTAGCAGTGCTGAATGGATGCCAAGTAGTGCATAATTCCTCTGTTTTGAGCTTTATTGGCTTCATTCGTCTGAAAATTCTCTCTCAGAATGGTGTAGTTTTCATCTTGACTTTAAAAAAAGTGGTTGTGAAATGTTCTCTGAACTGTGCTGCTTTGGCAATACCTGCTCTGCTGAGAAGAGCAAGAAGCAGAAATTCTCAAGTGACTTTCAGGCAAGTGTAGCTCTAAGCCAGACAGACACCTTTGCATTTGCAGAGTTCCTTTTGCAGGGCCAGCGCTTGCTGGCAGAGATCTTGGTTGTCACCTCTTTCTTCTGTTTCTCCCTCACCTCTGATGAAGTATAGTCTGTTCATCTGCTCTTGCAGCTCCTGCCAGAGCTGGTCTTAAGGTCCTTTCCAATCCTAACTATTCAATGATGCTATGATTCTGTGATTCCTTTGTAGCCAATACAAGTTTTACGTGTTGCATCATACTCATAGCCAATATGGGACATTCACTACTTGACTTCAGCAAGCGGTTTTCCATAAAAATTAAAGCAGAGGTGAAACTTGTCGGTTACTTTAACCAGAGATAAACCATGATATATCACTGTTGATGTGGGTTTATCCAGTATACTTCTGGTTTTGGTGTTTAGTCTTCCTTCCTAACTCTGAAGTTGGCTCAGGTTTCCTCCATTGGGCTTATGTGTCTGATGGCTCATGCTGAAAAACCAGCTTTATTGCATACCCATGGAAGTCTAGAGGTGCAAGACAGGAGTGTTGGCAGGCCCCTGTCTGCTTCTTGCCAGCTGGCTGCCTGCAGCAGAGTCACGGTGGCTGTGCCAAGACACACAGAGGGCATATAGCCATGACTTAGCAAGTCCTGGGTGAGACGTGCAGGTTGTCCCCATCTGGGGTGAGTCACCAGGAACCCCAGCTCCAGGTTGTTGTCTGCCTGGGTGACGTTGTCCTCAGTTCAAGGGTGGTAGAGCTGGGGTGGTTGGAGGTTCCTCTTGTCTTCCTAATGGGTGATGCCCAGGAGACTGATGGAGCTGGATAAGGGATGGATAATACACGCTTTGTGAATTGGTACCTGTAAAATATAAACAGAGTTGGAAATCAGCTTGTCAGTGCTGGAAGTGTCACAAAGTTGTGGTTTGCACCAAAACGTCACATGTTTGACTTCATAGAGCCAGAATTCTTGAAGGAATTAAGCTGTACATGCCTGAGAGCAGGGGAAAGTAGTAGTGTGGTGTTGCAGCATCTTTGTATTTTTGTTTAAAGAGTAAGAGTGATATACGGCAATCATTTAGCCCCTGTTCTCATCTCTTGCTGGTGTGAACTTGAACCAAGTATCTCAAATTGAAATGCATTTTTATGGTATTTCCTGATGTCAAAAGAACTGCAAAATCTAAATTTATTGTGGCACTGGTATATATGGTTTTGTGTGCCTCCATTCAGCTGTGATTCATGGAAGCTGTGCAGATTATGGGAAGTTTAATTTGATCTTATTTAAAACCACACTCAATTACATACTTAGAGCTTATCCCTGTACCTCTGGTAGCTTGGGAGCTTATATCAAATCCTGCAATGAAAACTCTCTCATTCCCAAAGTCTGCGGCCAGATTGCAGAGGTGCTGGATTTGCCGTGTGCCAGGATGCCACAGGGAGCAGATCCCACTGCAGCAGAGGCACTTGCTCTCAGTGCCAGCAGATCTTTGCCTAGAGGGATGTAATTCTTCTCCAAATGAGCTCCTCTTAGTACCCTAATCCTTTCTCTGCCTTACAGCTCAGGCACATTAAACTGATTGTTTATTGGGATGTATCTAAAGGGTACCACTTTGTGCACCCGTGGTGGGGAGAATTGGGTATTTAATATAGTCATGATGACTTGTGCAAGGTTTTTTGTGTGAATGATAAATTTTGCAAGTAGAAAAAGGCATTAGGGTGAGTCTTGTACTCCATGAAAGGCTCAAAAGCTACCTAAGGTGAGGCACCCTCAACTTCCCTATGCAAAGTCCTGTGCCTTGGAGGTGTCAACACTTTCATAAGCAAATGTGATGTGGGCTTGGAGAGAGGATAAGTCTGCCCCATCCTTCGTTAATGAGTGAGTCATTCTTAAAAGCTTTTGTAAAGCTTCAGGAATGGGACAGACTTTACTTAGTGATGTCTACCAGGAATTGCTTTTAAACTCTTCATTCGTCTGTTTTTACCCCTTGATCCCAGAAGTACCTCTGTGCTTTGGAGCAGTGACTTACAATTTGGCAGGATTTGGGGGTGAGTAGTGCAAGCCTGATGTCAGAGACATGCTTTGTATTATTGTTGCCAAAGTTTTAAACAGATTTTATACATGTATATATGTGAAAATACTGATATTCGTATGATTTTATAGGGAATCATAGGACTTCTGCAGTTTCCCAATTTTCAGGTGCTTGATTTCACAACTTCAATGTTTTTAACTTATTTTGAGCATAATAGCTCAATAGCTACTTGGGCAACTTTCACAACTCATTTTGTAGACAAAGATCTCAAATGCTCGAGTGAAAATGTTGGAGGGAAAAATAAAATATATAATATTAGAAACTGATATTCCGGCAATGCTTGTTCTTCCCCAGGCAAATGTAAAGCAGAGAAGGTTTGTTACTGTGGTATAAAAGGATGGGCTACCCAGTACTGGGCTATATGCTCCAGGGGTGAAGAAAGCCCCAGCACTTCATGCAGGAGTTGACCTCCTGCTGTATCTGCAAACCCTTGGAGATGTTCTGGAGATGCTCAAAATGTCCTTTATGTTTCAGCTGAGACGTACCACTACTGTGTATTATTCACTGTTATTTTGGTGCAGTATAGAATAAATCCAGCATCCATAACATAGGCAATAAAGCGAGAGAGTCGACGACATGTGAGAATGGAAGATCATTGCATGATGGAAACAAACTGTTAACAAGGAAGCGGATTAACTCACAAAAGCTATTCTCCTTTGCTGCAACAGGGATGAGAAGAACCAGTCCATCATCGTGAGCGGGGAGTCTGGTGCTGGAAAGACAGTTTCTGCCAAATATGCCATGCGCTTCTTTGCAACCGTCGGTGGTTCTGCCAGCGAGACCAACATAGAGACCAAAGTTCTAGCATCGAGTCCAATTATGGAGGTAAAAGCTGCAGCATTTCCTTTGTCCTGCTTGCAGTGAACTGTGTGTCTCCAGAAGTTACAGAAGCAGTGAGAGCTGAAGGAGCTTGTGAGCCAGACCTTATTTGCAGCATCACAGCAACCCTGAGCTGGGCTGCAAGCACAGAAATATACTGATAACTTCCATTTAGCCCAGCCCAATTGCTTCTCTATTTCATGGTGTTGTAGTTGAGTCCATACATCCCCAGCATGACTTCAGGAGCTGTGGAGAGCCTGAGTGGTAGGCTTATCATTAATATTTTGTCATGTTCATCTTCCTCCTTGTTTTGCCACTGCATGGTACCTCCTAATTTTATTTAATTGTAGAAGGGCGGAATATAAAAGAAAAGGATTAATCTATTCTGAGATATTTCAATGCAGTTCTGGTTTTGTTAATTTTCTGTTGCTGTCAATTATATAGGGAAATAACAAGTCCTGTTATAGGAAAATCCCTGCTCTGAAGGAAAAAATATCCTTTTGCAAATATAAAAGAAAGGGGAAAATATAAAATTCTTTTATATTTTGCAAATATAAAAGAAACATGGTGCAACTTTACTTCATTGCACCATGTCTAGATGGTGATAATAAATGTCTAAGTGCCTAAACCCATTTTCCAAGTTGATTTTGGAGTCAGAGTGCCTTCATTTGCAAAACAGTTCAAGTCTTGTGCTTAACCTTAGGCTTGGATTAACCTGCAGAGAGGTTTCCCACCACTCATGGCCAGAGTTGTTGTAAGAGACACTGAAGTGGTGGCTGATCTAGGACAAAAACCAAGGCCACCCCAGCCCAAGAAGCAGCATGCGTGGTCTGGCATCGTGCTGCCTGATGTGAGGTGCTAGCTGGAATGATAAAACAAGTGACTGTGCAAGTGAGGAGTAAGAAGTGTAAGGCTGGCAGAGAACACTCAATGATCTGCTGCAGCTTGGGCTTTATGCTGGTTTACTCCTTTCCTTGCTCATCTCTTTTGCCTCTGTGAAATGTAGCTGCAATACCTGGGAACACTTAAAAAGCATCCAGGGAAAAATTCATAGTGCACACTGTTCTTCTATGTGACCCTATAATTTTGTTGCTCTGATTTTCTTGCTTGTTTTCAGTTCTGGATGTAATTTCTAAGTGCTGGGGCCAGGGATCCTGTCTGTCTTTTTTGAAAATTGTTGAGAACATTTTTCGTGCAAAAATCAAAAGAGAGAACTGCCTGATGTGCAAAAATCCCAGAATTAGCATGAAGAGGGAGTAGAGGGGTGCACATATTGTAAAGTAGTCCTTAGTGCTGAGGTGTGCTGTGTTCGATGTGTAGAATATATGTCCCTACTGGGAGAATGGGACAGGTATCTCTCCTTTACAGTCAAGGAATCAAAGCACATGAGATGAGGTGATCATGGTACTCTGGATGCTCAATTCAGCATGCAAAATACCTAGCTGTAGTGTGTATTGCAGCAGTTTGTGAACTCCACTTTCTGGGGGATGGGCATCAGGTTCTGTGCAGAAATGGAGTGTGAATGCTCTGCCTCTGCCCTGCTGTTCTTTTGTGTCATCTGGGATAAGTGCTGGAGGGTTGGAGGTGAGAAGTGGGGACTGTGCATCTGGGAGCACTGTAAGTGATGTGGAAGGGTGAGCTGCAGTAAAAGGGTTGGACGGGGCTTGGAGCAACATGCTGTAGTGGAAGGTGTCCTTGTCTATGGCAGGGGGTTGGAACTGAATGAGCTTTAAGGTCCCTTCTAACCCAAACCATGCTATGATATGATTCTATGATAAATGGGCCTTGGAGGAAGGAGTTGCATTAGCTACATAGGGGTTGGGTTGGTAGTGAATGGATAGGGCATGGAGCAGGCAGGGCTTGCTCTGAGTGCAGTGCTAAGGCCGCTGGGTCAAGGAACCCTTAACACTCAATGGAGAGATGGAGCAGCCAAAGGGGCAGGCAGCAAGGAGCAGCTTTGCATGTGCAACAGCCTCTTTGGTGTAGGCAGCACTGTACTGCACAGAGTAATTCCCTGGGGAGTCCACTGCATGCAATTGGAGGCATCAGGTCCTATGATGAAAATATTTTGGATGATGTCAATGTAATGCTGTAGGTAATACTGTGATTCTTGCTAAGTACGTGTGCTTGGCATGCTCCCCAGGAGCTGTGCCATAGGTTGAGGTAGTCTGCAAATAAAGCCTGGGACAGGAGACATCCTTCAAGAAGTGCCTGAGGGCTCTTGTCTGTACATGTCCATCCCCTTCCATCACTTCTGTGCTTGCTTGAGGCTCATCATCTCAGGACAGGGGAATGGTGGTGGAAAAGACAAAATAGGAGTGCTGTGGCTGTTGGGTTGTAGATGATCTAATTACTGTGCAAATACTCATTGCTATGTATTTTTCTTCTATAAAAATTCTGAAACACCACATTTCCAGCACAGAATTTTCCCAAAAGTCATGTTGTTGCTCTGCCTTCCGCATCTGGGAAGGGTTTTCCTCAAATCCTCCCATGAGTGTTTATGTAACACTGATTACACATTTAAATGTTTAAAAAACCTTTAAAATTTAAGGTTAATGTTTAATTTTGTTTCATGCAGGCAATCGGAAATGCTAAAACAACAAGGAATGACAATAGCAGTCGCTTTGGGAAATACATTCAGATTGGCTTTGATAAAAGATACCACATCATTGGTGCCAATATGAGGACTTATCTGTTGGAAAAATCACGAGTTGTATTCCAGGTGAGGAGTTGTGCTTTTTTTTTCTTTCCAGGGAATTTAACAGTGTGGGTCTTTCTGTGGGTTAAAAACACCACTCTAAAGATATTTTTCATGGTGGAGACAGCTCCAAGATGTGTCTTTCAGGCTCAGTCTTTTGCAGTTTTTCTTGATGATCCCAATCTGATGACTTCATTCTGAAGGAATAAGTACCTGGGAGACTTGTTAGTTGGTCTCTGATTGTTCCCTCCCTCTACCTGAGGCTGGAGCCCAAAGGAGGGACCACAGCTCCTGGCCTGACTGCTGGGCAGGGATGAAGAGCTTTCTCTGGGCAGCAGCAAAGGTTTTTACTGGAAAAGAGTTTTTTCATGAAAAGCCAGGAAAAATAAATTCAGGCAACAGTCTTCAGGTCTGAAGATGGAGAAGAAGCAGGAGAGGGCTGAGGAGGCTAATGTCACTGCTGTGGTACATCACATGGGTTTCTTGTGCTAGGCTCAGGACAAGCTTTCTTGGTTTGTGCTTGAGATCTAGGTCATTAGCACCTGAAACACTTTTGTCCTCACACAGCAAAACCCCCAAACCTACAAAATACTAAAAAGAAACAACTTTGGGAAGCCACGAGTGCAGGCCCCCTCTTTTTATGTTGTAATGTCAGTTTGCAAAGTGGTGCTTGCTAGCTCTGTTAGCACAGTTATCCCAGACAAGGATAAGGCATGGAAGGTAATATAAAGTTATTTATTTCATTTGCAAGATGGGCGATGTACATGGGTCAGGACAAGGCTTAGCACCTCCTCTTGCCCAGATGGCAGAAGATCTCTGTCTTCTTGGTGGCGCTGAGAGGGTCTTGATGGTGGAAAGCAGGAGATGGGGTTGGGATGGCCCTGGGCTCAGTGAGCATGGAAGCAGTGCTGTAACCTCTTTGTGCCTCTGGTAACTCAATGTTTTCTCATAGGCAGAGGATGAGCGCAACTACCACATCTTCTATCAGCTTTGTGCCTCAGCGAGTCTCCCAGAATTCAAAGACCTTGGGCTAAGTAAGTACTTTACCTCCCTGTGCACTGGTGCTGCTGGCTAGGTGTGATGGCAACAGGAAAACATAGTGAGGTTAGAAACACAGGTCATTGATGAGGTCATGTGTGCCTGTTCAGTGAGAGGAGGGAAAGGGAGATGAGATTGAAGGGCAGCTTCTCCCCAGTGGCACCCAGGTTTGCTCGTACCATCTTCAGGCATGTGGCACATTGGATGGGCAAGGTAGGAATGAGGTGGTTGAGGTGCTGGCACAGGGTGCCCAGAGAAGCTGTGGTTGCCCCATCCGTGGCAGTGTTCAAGGCCAGGTTGGACACAGGGGCTTGGGGCAAGCTGCTCTAGTGGAAGGTGTCCCTGCTCGTGGCAGGGGTTGGAGCTGGAGGAGCTTTAAGGTCTGTTCTCACTCAAACCAGTCTGTGAATCTGTGATGAGACACCAGCCCTCAACACCTTTGGTGTGCAGTAGCTTCCTTCAGAAAGTGCATGAAGTTTGTGTTGCACTGGTTGGTGCTCTTAGGTTTCTGCAAGCACTGCCAGTGGCAGGAGCTTTTTCCTGGACGTTAGCCAAAGTGGGAGACAGGAAAAGCCTACATATTCTGTAGAAACAGCCTGCAGAACTCTAGTGAAACCACACACTGTGGTAGACACCAGCTAATGCAGGGAGATCATGTGTTAATATTGTACAACTTGCATAAAGACATGTGTTTTAAATCAAACATGTTAGTATGGGTCGATCCGCCCAGGGTCTTGGCAGGAGCAGTTGTGATCCATTATATTTTTTCAATGGTAAACTCCTGAGTTGTTGTTTCTGCCAGGATTTGCAGCAAAGCCTCTGTAAGACAGCTGAATAAAAGGGTTTACAGCAGGGGGTATAGAGATGTGTTGTAATTATGTTTTTAAAATCTTGAACATTTGCTGCTGCTTAAGAAGAGAAGCAAGGCTTAAAACGTGCTTTTAAGTACTTCAAATGGTGAACAAGGGGGGTTGTGATCCCAACGCAGAACATCTTGCCACTGCAGTCTTTCAGAGGTTTCCATCGTGGCTATGGGGGAATGGCAGATCAAGGGAGGTTCAGTTCCTGCATAATTCTGGGCTTGTCTCAATGACTTTTTGGGTGACGGTAGGCATGTTGGCTGCGCTTACTGAGTGCTGGTGATGAAATGGAAGCACGCCTCTTCTTGTCCTGTAATCAGCAGTAAATGTCAGTGCATTACCCAACTATAGTCTATATTCTGCTCAGTTACACCGAACCAGACAACATCATGAGTTTGCTAAGGCATAAGATAACTTCAGAGACTGTCTAGGCATAACTTTAATGTCTGTCCCAGGATTCCTGGGTGAAGGTTTTGCGTGATTCACTGTGCACCAGCCATAGTCTGAAACCTGGGCCTGTATGTAGGTCAAGGCTTGTGATGGACCTGGGGCTCCTTTTAGTCTCTAAGGGTACCAAAATGATGTTCTTCTGATAGCAGCTTCCCAGGTACCCTTGAGGAGCATGTGTTTGGTCCCATTGCAGACTCACATGACCCCAAAGCACATCTTTCTGAGCAATTTAAAGAGTTTCTGCCATGGGATTATGTGCCTCATTTTTGCAAAGGTGGCACGAATAATGATGATGTCTGCTGGCATCTTTAAACTCAGACCTAAATTGTTTCTGCTCATTCTGGGAGATGAGTTGGTATGGGAGAGCTCCAGCTGTGAAACCACCTTTCTGTTCGTGAGAACATGTGGATCAGAGGAAGTATCAGTCTTGTTCAGCGCAGCTCTTTAAAAGCACTGTCTGTATTTGTTGTGACTAGTAATGGTGAAGAATGAGAGCACTCTGCTCTCCTGGTGCATCATCCAGGACACCTTTATGCTGTTGTGACTGTGGCTCTCAACTTCAGTGTCTCAAGGGACAATGTGTAATGGCAGCAGCTGGCAGTGTAGGAGACAATGGGTGCCAGGGCTGTTAGCCCACGAGGATGGGTCATTTCTAATCAAACTTTGATGCTGTCAGTGTTTGTCAGTCTCCAGCTGCACTTTTCCATAGTACTTGTGTGTTTGCAGTGCACACAGGTATCCATACAGCCTGCTGCTTCTGCATCAGGTGGAATGCAGCAATGGGAAAAGAAGTGGTTCTCTCCAAAATCCAAAGTGCGTGTCTTTGGTGTTTCCTGCACTGTCACCTTGCAACAGCTTAAAAATGCTTCCCCGAAATGTTTTCATAGCTGCTCATGTGCTCAGTGGGGATGGCTTTGGGGATACGTAGGTGCCGTGAGCTAGTTTTGTTAGGGTGAACCAGGCTCTGCCTTGACCTGTTGAATTAATAGTGATGGATGGTTTTCTGTGAGTGCAGATGTGCACAGCTGACTGGTTTTTCTTTCTTTTGAGGGATTATTTTCATTACCAACTTTGCATCAGATGTACCAGCCTGTATCTCAAGATGACTAGTCAAAACACACTTTTTTTTTACTCATGTAAGCTCTACCTTACATACCTGTCAACCTTGTCTTCCCAAAGCTTATACAAAACAAGGGGTATCTTGATGTGAAAATCCGTCTTTACTTAGCTAAAAAGGAGATATATATTTTTCCATATCAAATGTTGGGGCTGGTTTTCCTCCTTTGGGTCCTGCACACACAAAGAATTGTTGCTATCTTTTATATTGTAAAATGCGGGAAAATAAAGAGAATCTCTATGTGAGCCCAACAGAGCAAAATAGCAAGTGTTGGCTCTTCTAAAGGCTTGATTTTAAACTAGAAAATAAATATTTGACTGAAAATGCAGGAGTCAGTGTTCAGCACAGTGCCTTCCCAAGTGTGATTAACTTAATGATGCCTGGGCAGTGGTGCAAAGCAGGAATGTATTTTATTTGTTTGCAGTGAATCAAAGGGTTTCTGTGGTTATTAAAATCATTGTACACACATTGAAATACAAATGTTGGAACCAGTTACACCAGAGATGACTTGAGGCAGAAACAGATCCCAGTGTTGATGTATAAATTTGGAAGCTGATGTCTTGCACCATCAACCACCACCAGCTTGGGATGCATCTTGGAGGGTGATGTGCAGCAACATCAAGCTGTTAATCATAGATTCCTAGAATCACAGACTGGTTTGTACCCTCCACTAGAGCAGCTTGCTCCAAGCCCCTGTGTCCAACCTGGCCTTGAACACTGCCACGGATGGGGCAGCCAC